>JACEVL010000786.1:947500-1113967 GCA_020284085.1 Aporrectodea caliginosa
CATAGTAGACGGACGGCTGGTGCTGCTAGAGTAGTATTCGCGTAGATCTGGCGGCGGAGTGCTGGGTCTATGGCTAGGCTGCGTATAAATAGACGGATTAAAAGACCGGGTATCCGGACTTTCTCTCAGACGGGCGGGGCGTCGGTTGGTCTGACCATCCATCGTGTACGAGGAACAGCTGTGGCAGGTCCGGAGAAATGGTCGACGGTAGACGAAAACAAAACGGTGATGGCTGCAACAATTCAAACCCTGGGTCAAGTCCAACCTCGACTTCCGGATCATGCCAAGGGTTGCCGGTTTTTGAAACCGAGGGTCAGGGTCAGGTGGCGTCTTCTGATCGTGACCTGGCGGAAGGAATCCAGCCCGATGTCGAGGAACCGAAATCGGGGATTTTGGGAAGAGAACTGAACCGGTACGTGTGTAGGACATAGCCTATATTTTTACAAAACCCTGGGGCGATATAAATTTTAGTGTTGTTAGAAATAATAGCTCAGGTTTAAAACATTAAGATATTAACAGAAATAAGCCTACTCGATCAAAAGAGTGGACCTACAATACTAAAAAATTATAATAATGCGGCTAACGAACCTCAGCACCTTAATTTAAACCCGGTATAGGCCTACATAGGCTACGACCTTTGCAATTGATCACACAATTTAATGTCTGCTGTTACCAATTTAACGACGGCCAACTTTTAGGAGTAGCCTAGGCCTACATGAAAACCTTGTAGACTTACGGATGGAAATTTAAACAATTAGCAGTCACGTTCAGTAGTGTAGTCCTAAAAAATGAAGTGGGGGAACGCCTGGATATTGAAGTAAGCAAAACGTGCCATCTTGCAAGAATTTTGCATAGTGTGAGAAAAAAAGTGGGGGAACGGCGTTCCCCCACGTTCCCCTCCACTACACCACTGGTCACGTTTCAAAATCTGGAGGAGCATCAAGTCGGGTCGGAGGCGTCTTTGCATTAAGCTATAATGAATCGTGACGCAGCAGAGGCCGATGTAGGCCTAGGCCTGCCGCCTTCGAGGGGAAAACGACGTCAAGTAGGCCTATTCTTATCAGATCAATCGTAAGGGTGGGTTGGCAACTTGGCATCACTTCACAGAAAATTTGCTGAATAGTGTAGACCTGTCAAGTTAAATTTTGGTAAGTTGCGTATAGCCTAGGCCTAGGTCAATTTTAGGCCTACGTGTGGAACGAAAAGTGGTTAGGCCGTTGAGGGCCTTTCAAATGGTGAGTCATGGCTGAAAACGATGTCCGAGTTGTCCTGATGCGATATAGCTAGACTACATTTATTTAGGCCTATAATTAGTAATTACAGATCTACAAGCTAGTCTACAACAGTTACTATTGTAATAGACTAATAGGCGTGATGAAAATATATTGTAGGAAGGATGCGCTTTTTGTTTTCTTGTGGAGTATCAGAGCTGTAAAATGACACAGTCGCAACGTGTCGCCATGTTAATCGTAACAGTAAATTTCAAACTTCTAAAGCGCCACTCGAAAGCGGAGTGCAGGGCACCAGCTTACCAGCGCTGTGAGAATGACGTTAGCTCCCTAGACGCGTTGGAAAGGTTTGAATATTTATATTTAATTCTTAGTTCGTAATTTCTACACTAAACGGTTAAGTTTTACTTTGCATTCAGTGTGGAGTAATTTCTAATATTATTGTAGGCCTACGACATGAGATTAGCGTAGCTTGCTGCTTGTACCAGTCCAAACTGACCGGACCAAACCCCTTGCCATAATGATCACACCTTTTACCCTATGACGCGTACACCCTTTGCAAGAAATTTCGGAGTTCTGTTATATTTTAATATGCCCTGGTAAGCTGAGACCAAGACAAGCTAAGGTCAGCGTTATTTAGGCCTACGTTGATGGATCTGAGCAAATTTCTTGCCATCTTCGTGCACCATCTTAGTGCGGAGTAAAAACATAAGTGTAGCGCTTCTGCGGCGGAGGATTCCGCCACGCAATGCATGAAGAACTTACTTCTTTGGCGGAAAGTTTTTTTACATTTGTATCTAGTGACGACACTAACCCTGACCCTAACCGGCCGTCATAACGCCTACCCTGATTGTAGCCGACCCTGACGAAGCCTAACCGACCCTCACGACGCCAATTGATAGGAAGTGACGCATTTTGAACAGTGCGCATTCGCCGAATTCGCCACTGGCACAGTGTGATGGTACATGAAACCATAGTTGCCATTCTTGAAAAGTCGTTTTGTGTAGTGGGTTGTTTATTGCACATGTCATGGTTGTGTTCATTCCTCTCTTAACACATTCAGACAGTTGTTTTTGAGTCCACAAGGTCACTGTTCATTGGGGTTGCAGCTTGTCAGTGTGTCAGTTACTCGGGCATATCTGAATGGCCCAGCTGTAGTCTTTCTCTTTAGTGGAGAAAATGCGCCAGACATTGGAGGTGCTTTGCACCGGGATATTATCCACTTGCCTCCAACTGAATCTTGGGAAAACCTGGTTAATCTAGCTTGATAGTTGTGGCAGATTTTTAAAATCTGCCTTATAAAATCGAAAATATTGCCTTGTCTGCTACTCTGTTTACCCCAATGTCTCTTGCTCCATTACTTGGCATGATCTGGGTGTGACTTTAACCAGAATTGACCTTTCAGAGAATCCGAAGAATGTCACCACTTGGTTACAACATGAGCTGCTCTCATTCACATGCATCAGGGTTGACTATGGCAATGCCATTTATGCAGGCTTAATCCATTCTCGCATCAATCGGCTGTGATCTGTTTTAAATGCTGCAGCTCTGCAGTTTATTTTGATTTGGGCATATAATTATTCCTTTTTCTATGGGAGGAGCTATGCTGGTTATCTGTGTAACAATGCATTGAGTTAGATCTTATGCATAATTGTTTTGAAGGATATGTTCCATCTTACTTCTCCTTTAATGCTTCTCGGTCTCATCTAAACCTGGCCACAGATTTATTTGCTCTGCCATGCAAGGTGACCTGGTTGCCCTGCTGGCCTGAATTTGCCCAGTCCAGCATATAGAAGCTTTGTTGTGGTTAACCCATCATTCTGCAATGAATTGCCCAGTGACCTGCAACATCAACTTCTTAGCCTTTCTCTGGTTCTTTTCTGAGGGAAACACTCTTAAACTGTAATCATAGTTTTGTGTTGTCAGAGCCTCTAATGGTTTTAGTCTTGCAGTAGAACTATAATAATAATAATTCTTCCTTTATTGAAACAATCCGGTTGACACATTGCAACCGGTACAGTTTACAGTTATTCAATTGAAACAATTCACAAGAATGCAAATGACAGAAGACATAAATCTTAACTACTAACAGAACAGACAGGCTGCAATGCAAGGTGCTAATAGCAGCCTACAAACCATGTCTCTCCTATATGGGGCTCGAACTCGGTACCTCTCGCTCTCTACGCCAGATGTTATCCAATGCGCTATCAGGGACCTGCAATATGAATTTGTAATTACAGTTACTGTAAAACTTTGGCTTGCACCCAGGGATGTAGCGAGACTTAGATTCAAGAGGAGGCAACTTCACAGACCACTGGCAAAATCCTGGTCATTGGGGTCATTAGTCAATCGAAGTTCTAGTATATAGAAAAAGCAAGAGGAGGCAACTGCCTCCTCGTGCCTTCATGTAGCTATGCCTATGCTTGCACCATCTAGAAAAATGACTTGTTATGAGCATGGGATCCAAATATGTAATGCGTTTCAAGTACTATAAACAACAGGTGAACTATTACTTAGCTAAAATTAGCGCATTTAGACCATTTTAATGCTCCTTCACAAGAAAAAGTACTCAGATTTGTACAGTAACTTGTTACTTTGACTTCAGGCATTACTACTTGTATTCAACACTAGTGAATTAGAGTGGAAATAATAATGCTAGTTAGTTATGCTTCTGGATTAATGTCTGAACATCGGTCTCTTTTGACGTGCAGGGAGTTGTCACTGCTTCACAGAATAGATCAAAAACAAGAAAACAGCTGAGATTGAAAGCCAACAGCTGAGACCTTTCTGGCTATTGACTGCTTGCACCATGCAGACAGTACACTGAATTGTGTTACATGGGAGTACTGGCTGCTACCATCCTATGTGCATGCAGAGATTCGGTCCATCCATATTTTCTTAGGCTTAGGTTTCAGCAGATGGACGGCAGAGGTTGCCATGGTTACCATGCAGTGAAGTAAAGCTGGTCAATCACTGGGTGTGGCTATTATGGTCTGTGTATTGATGGTTGGAGCTCTGACTGCATGATTGCTTCCCTCTGTTAATTTATCAGCAACAAGCTAGCAGCTGCCTGCAGGTAAAATGATGCTCAAATGTATGGGTGGATGCGTCCATGTAGACATTTAATATTATATATATAATAACTCGGTGTGTCTGTGTGCCTGTCTGTGTGAGTTGATAACATTTCAGCCTGTCATGATAGTAATCTCGATTAAGAGCTTCAATTCTTATTTGAGGGGAGAAAGGGAGGAAAGCATTGTTGAGCTGACTGATTTTCATGTTCCTATATATTTATATAAATCTCATCAATTTGACAACATTAAAATTGTCTTAGCTTGTTTCTTTATGTGTTTTGCCTCTGCTTTCTTTCATCTACTTGTGAAGCCTATGTGTATGGATCCTGCTGCAGCCTCCTCCATGCACTTCCACTCCATTTTCCATAATACCATTCTATAGGCAAGTTTGGATGTAGTTGAAGGGTTTGTGAGTGTATGCACATTTTCTTAAGCCAGCTCCCCTAGGAAATTACCTGATCTGTTTGCCTCGTCGGCACATGCACAGAGTTGCACACACAGACACTTAAACAGAAACGTATAAATAAATGCATGCACAAATCACCATGCACCGCTGCTGGAGTCAGACATCACCAGGGTCTGGACAAGCATCTGGTTCAGCAAGTGCTTATCTCTGTTTTGCAGAGATTCATGGGCTTTTGATCTCTTCCAACCTACTCCTGTTCATATGAAGCTGAAGATGTTACCATGTGTTCCATTTCTGGTTTAAAAACACTTATCTGTGTCTGGCTGGGTTTTCGTCAAGATTTCCAGTTGGATTATACTGTCGGAAGGATGGACAGACATACAGACCGACAGACAGCCAGACAGACTGACAGAAAGACCAATGAAAAATTACTCGTTTCTGCTTTCTCAGTTATTTAGACCGGCTGAAAACATTGTTTATTACCAAACATATAGATTTATAAATGAACACAAATATATATTGCATTTAGGATATCAAGGCACCACTACCATTTGTTTAGCTTTGTAACAATCTATCTTTATAAATCAAGTATCTTGAAAGCCTTTTTGCTTACTAAGCTTTTGCATAAATCACATCGGGCATGTGAAACAGAATCAAGCTTTGTTTTGCCTTTGGCTGAGACTACCACACTATAAACAAAGATCTGCATGTTGTGTAGGCCTACTTGATGAGCTGCATAGTCTATTTTTAATTTGCAGCTGCCTGACAGCAGCTAAGTTTTACACTTCAAGGGTTTACTTACAGACTTCTATCGCTTTGTGACTAGGTAATTTCTGTAGTAAGGGATATTTGATCATTTGTGAGTGGGATTTATACTGTTGTAATATAACATGATTGATCAGACATTTATATAAAGCACCACTTAAGAAAATTCTGTGGCACCAGGACTAGACGAAACCAAACGGTCATCAGACAAGAAGCAGTCTTTATCCAGAGCATGATAAGTTTTTGTTTGAAGTTACTAGGCAACATTTGAGAGTGGCATTTGCCCTTTGTGGCAGAGCAAGAAATGCAGCCTGGGAATAACAAAATTGAGGAGTAGGATGATGCTTATCAGATTGTCAGTGTTTGCTTGACAGCTGCTTTAAGTGATCAATGCAACAAATGGATGTTGCTGTGGTTAAGGTAAATGTGGAGATGTAGAAGGTGAATTAATTACTTCCATTTTAGCAGGAATGTTAGTTTGAAAGCTGTTAACTGTTTTTCATTTACTTAACGAACCACTTATTGCCCTCATTTGATGATTTTTTTAATGAACGAAATCTGATTTTGTATTTCGTTATGTAGGATGGGGAATGTACCTGATCGCTGGTCTCGCCGTTTGCTTCGTATCGCTGTGCACAGCCGAGATATTGTCCGTATCCGGCACCTCACCAATAAGGGTGTCGACATCAACATGATCATTTCAGATGTCTTCTGTGATACGGCTCTAACTTATTCTGTCAAGTATGGCTATCTTGAGATAGTTGAGATCTTGGCCGTCCTGCCCAGTTGTCGGATTGACCAGCCAGACAGAAACAACCACTCTGCCCTTGATGAGGCTATAAAAGCATGGCTTGTTGGTGCCGTAATGCCATCCGAAGTTCGCCCAAACCTTGGAAGACGATTCCGCATAATCCGATGTCTCCTGGAGTCCGGTGCACGTCAACTTTCTGTTAACTTTCTGGATATGGTTGTGTTTTCAACCCTCAGTTCACCAAGTGGTTTCGAGTTGATAGGAAAGCTTGTGAGGCTATTTTGTGAGAAGGGATGCGTTCATGTGAAAAGTGCCTTACTGAGTGTCATTGTATTTTACAGAGGCACTGCATCTATGATCAGCTCACTTGTCGCATCTGCTGCCCTTCCTTTCTATTATGTAAAGAAGAACCCTGCACAGCTTTCAGTGCCAACGGACAATGCTCTCGTGATACTGCGTGCTTGTGCCCAGGTTGAAATACTTCGTCGAATCGATGCAGACACAAGCTCAAGCTTTGAGTGCACTGAGAAACACTGGACAAGCTATTTGAAGATCCTTCGAATCCTCACACTTGCTGGCTATCCTCTCCAGATGTCTGTACTTAACTACCTTTACCGGTGCCATGCCGACGTCTACCGATGGCTGGTCCGGTACAACACAAACCCAAAGCCGCTTCTACACTTGGCGCGAAATACAATCCGAAAACAGATAGCAGCTAATGTCAGTTTTGCTCTAACATCTCTTGACAGCATCCCAGAATCAATGAAGTTGTACTTGCTATATAGTGATGTTTAACAATTCAGTCCTTTAGTCCATGAATCGATAGTCCTGTTTAACCCTAATAACTGACGCTGATTCCAAGTACAAATTTATCTGAAGGAACTAAGAATCAAAATAGAATCTTCACCTTTTTTTAAGCCAGTGTGGCAGATCTGTGATTCTGCGTTCTACATATCAAGTAGCCAGTTCTGTACCACGTAAGAAAGTACTCTTTTCGAAGAAAATAGCAACAACTTCGCTTTGCAATGTTAAATGTTTATAATAGAGTTAATGAATATAAATGCTGATGGTTCAGATCACAAGAAATGTCAGGAATGACTCCTTCCAGTTCCCCATTGATGTTCTTTGTGCAGATTGCCCGATTCAGGGTTTTTATCTAAATGACTTGAACACTTGGGCAATGTTAATCAGGCGATTACATGTATTAGGAATGTTCAACTGTAAGTGTAGTAGTTATGCATTTATTTTGTGCGTGTGAAAGCTTTGTTATATTTATTTATGAATGTAGGCCATATGCTAATTCTCAGTATTACTAAGGTAGATTTTTAATGCTTCAGAATTCCTTGGCACAGGCTGTCACCTAGTACAAAGCACTTTCATGTTATTTTTGCTGAAATTAGCTCCTAGTGGAGATTTGATTTAGAGATTTGTATTACTGTTTATTATACGTTGCATTGTCCTTGTGAACGGTCTTCCACTAAAAAATACATACTGTTCCACTACAGGCGGCTCAAGAAACATTTCTTGTTACACTTTCTAGATCTGTTAATAGCCATATTACAGCATCCTTGTTAAGTGAAATGGGGCACTATATATATAAAGAGCCAATTTTTCCATAAGTTCCTCTCATTATCTTACTGCGTTCATGTTGTGAGTAAACGTGTTCAAATTAGAGCATTTTTGTGGCTGGTCTAAGTTTCTGGAATGCACTTCTGATGCTGTCCTTTTTGCTTTGTCTTTGTTGTCATTCCAATGTCAGCACTGAGCTCAAGACCTTGTTTCAAGGTGCTAATCCTCATGGTGCCTCTCTTACTGTACAAACATTGTGGTATTTGTGGCACTGTGCACCATGAATTATTATCAAGTGCTTTTTATATCGGCTCTGTACGCTTTGTCAGGTTCTTAAAGGTTGCTTTACAAATAGCCAGATATATACTTTTATATGTACAGGCTATATAGAGCTATTTCTCTGTCCTCAAGATGTACAAGAAACATTGTAGGCCCTTAACAGTTTTAAATGAAACTGTGTATAGACTCCACTTGTCACTTATAAATGTTGCTTATGAAGACAGAGTACCTGGTAACATATTCCATGGCAGTTAACAACTGGTGTTCATGCATGTAACTTCTGAGGCAGCAATTAGTACATAAAGTATATTGTTACTTAGACTGTAAGACTTGAGCTTGTTAGTTGTTGAGTGCTACAACACGTTGCTGCCTACACGTTAATTCTTAACTTCTGGTGATAGATTATTTTCTTTGCAAAATATTTTCAGTTGCATGCAAAATGTTGATACAGATATATGACCAAAAGTGTTCACTGAATTCTGTCAGAGCAAAATAAAGATTTAGTTTCCAAACTGATTTCTTGCCAACAATGTTCATGTGCCTGTGCAATGTGTACAGTGTTGTGGTAATCTAATGTAATGGCGAGTCCAAATGTTGCAAATGGGAGAAAGTAAGCAATGTTGTACCGGTATGTAATTTTTTGACGACCTTTATAGTCATCGACATTTTACACAAACTGTTGCCAGCATTTTTGTGATTGACAGTTGTAGGTTAGCATTAATGACATAGCATTTATGGAAGATCACAATTGGTGCAGCTGCAATTTGTGGGTGATTTGTATTTCTGGAAGGTTGACTCTTTATAATAAATACACCATGCAGTCCATATCTCACATTGTGCCTCCACTTTGGAATGATCTTCCACTAGGATTTGGGAATTTTCTGATCCTCCATTCCACTTGTAACTTACTCCACCCAGTGATGCTAGGTGAAGACCAAGGTGTATTCATGACAAGTCTAGGTCAACCATTCATAATTTTCGTAATGACGTAAAAATAATGTTGATAATATTAACAATATAGGCCTATATATAATAATAGCGTAGTAATGACAATAGGGCCTACATATAATAATAGTACGGCCACTGGGCCGATAACTGCCACAATAACCTCTTGTGGTGTGGTAGTCCTGCAGTATGGCCTTGTTTTCCTCCAGCAAATGGTGAATTTGCCACTGGCAGAACCTTGCACACAGTACTACTACTCCACAGAGGCGTCCATCCTATGGGGGGAATGAAGCAGAGATCTTCATTGGCTTTTCAGGGGGAAAGAAATTTTTTACATTAAACGTCTGCTCAGTTTTTTCGTTTCAGAAATTAATCGATGTGTTTTTCATTTGTAAAGTGCTTTTCTTTGTTTAAAAAATAATAAAATCATTGGCAGTCTATAGTTACAGAAGCACAACGATTTGCAACGGTCTACGATGTTGATGTAAACTTTCCAGTTCATCGAGCAAGACGACCGTCGACCACCCAGGCATTATGACAAGAAAACTAAAAAAGGACAGTAAATGTGGTCCTCAGCTATTGGTGTTTACAATACAACAGTGGATACGGTTGCTTGTCAACTTGAGGCAGTGACGGATCCAGAAAGTTTATGAGGGGTAAATGGGCGTCGAAGGAAGATCGTCGAGGCGCGCAGCACCTCGACAATCTTACCAACAATTATAGTGGCCCGCAAGCCAAAAAAGGTCCCCCTGAAGATCATAGATGATCCAGGCACAGGCACTGACGATGATGATGAACAAAACACAAAGCTGTCGACAGGACAATGGATTGAAAGCAGTTATGTAATGTAATGTAATGTAACAAGACATTTATATAGCGCTACTTAAGAGTCTCACAGAAGCGCTCAACACGTGGCCATCAAACAGCTGAAAAAGTGCGTCTTTAAGAGTCGAGAGAAAACCATGTAACCACATGCAGCATTAGTGGCACGCACAGATGGCGGAAGAGTAGGCCCTATTCCAGATCCGTGGCGCCGCAATCGAGAAGTCCCGACGAGCACGTGTGGTGGTTCGAAATGAAGGTACAATCAAGTTATGTTTAAGTTATGTTTGACTGTTTGACATAACAACTTTCATAACAACTTTCAGACTATCTGATCACCAGCTTAAACAAAATCCTGTCTACTTTGTGGTGACCAGCTGCTCAGCTGAGTGAGGTATGAGTCGCATCCGGAGTCTGACTGTGAAAAATCGACTGAGATCAACCATGGTTGGTGATTCGTTTGCACCTCTGACAGTATTAGCCAGTGCAGGAGACGCTACTCTAATAGTACTCTAGCATTACAACTGGACGAAATTGTTGATCGCTTGGCTACGCACTCTGCTGCTCTGAAGCACCTGTTGTAATTTTAGTACTTATGTTAGTACTGTCTGACCGCTTTGGCAGTATGCCTCTGTCTGTGTACATGCCTTCATATTTTATAAGGCATAATGTTGCTTGATTAATGACTAAAAGTTAAAGAATGCAATAAGGAATTCAACAGTAAAATCGTGATTCAAATTTTGATAATCGAAATTTTCTCTTTCAATCGCCTGGGGCGGTCGTCGTGGGGGCAATTTGATGACATGAGGGGGGAATGCTTCATAGGCAGTGGTACTCCATAATATTTGGGTCTTTAGCCAGAAGAAAGCATTACTGCATAACTAAAATGCAACTTCATTCCCTCTCTGCCTTGTAATTCTAATCTCAATTTGTAGTTTGTAACTCAATAATTGCATTTCCAATGTATTTTAATTTTAAATTATATTTAGGCCTAATGTCCCAAAGTAATTTGTAATTTGTTATTCAATTTCCGAGTAATTTGCCCATCCCTGCAGGGTCCTCTTATCTTCCAGATTTAAAGGGACTGCATGTATATTCACCGTCCAGCACTAGCCACTTTTGTAGCCTAAGTATATAACTTAATCGTCATAGGCCTAATCTCCGGATATCGTCGAGTTCAAGCCAAGGCAGTAGCCTAAGTGTCATACAAAAGCGGACAATTCTATGAAGTTGATAATTTAGGACGTATAAACTTTCAGTAACTTTCGTATGTAAAAAACAGAAATTTGTTCTAGTGTCTCGATCCACCTCTTCTTCTTCTTGTGGTTCTCTGCCTCCGGGCAGGTTCAAATGTCCGACGTCGCCACTCCTCTCGTTGTTGGGCCTCTAGCTTCTTTCAGCTTCCCAGCTGTAGCCGTTTGTCATCATCATCCAGCAATCCAGCGTCCATTTTTCCTTCACCGTTCTTAGTATTGTATTGTATTGGTCTTCCTCTTGTCTCCCTTCCCTCCATTTTCCCTTCAATGACCGTTCTTAGTAGTGAGTCTCCTCTCAGCGTGTGCCCGATCCATTTCACTCTCTTAGGCAAAGGCAATGGATGGGGCACACGCTGTCTCCACCTAGCGAAGCGAATGGTAGAGAAATTTGAAAAGTTGCGGCTTTCATTTGGTTCTAAATGACGTGATGATGTTTCCATGTGAGTTTGCGAAGCTTTCGTTGGTTTTCTGAAATGCACATAAATTTGCGAGCCTTGAACGACAATGAAATTGAAATTTGCCAGATGCATAGACGTAACATTATACAAAGTGAATTTGGTTCAAACGATGAGACTGTGGCCTTTCGAACTAAAAGGAGATAAGAGTTTTTATTTGTACGTACACACGTTCGTACATCTGCCACATGTTAAGTTGGCGTGCGAGTGTATGTAGATAGAACATTCATTTTTTCTGAAAAGATAGCCTAGTGGTAGCCAATTATCGGTGTCTTCTACGATAATTTACATATTTGTCTGCTTTTTTGCAACAAATTCGGCTTCGTAGGCCTCGATAGTTCTAAAACATTTAGCGCCACACTGGGACAACCCTCTGCATTGAGGTTTAACGTGCGTGATGGGCCATTTTACAGCGTTGAACTTTGACCTTTTAATTTGCTTTCGTCTTCATATAGATTGTTATCAGTTGATATTTCACAGTCATTAAAAAGATGAACAGTTCTCTACTGCACTGTTGACTGCTAATTCTACCTAGTAGGGATACTTCAACTGAGTCCCGCCGAGTGGATTTAAATATGGTTGTTAATTAATGGTCAATGATGGAATGTATTTAACTTTATTAACGAGTCAAAATTTGACAAAACTCATGCCATTTCAAAGCCAAGTTACTGTGAATAATACATAGGAATCTGGACATATCCCTGTGGATATTCTGCTAGAAATTCCTTCCAGACATTTGCACCTTCCCCAATCCCCATTCAGTCATTATCCATGCACATATCTACTATATTTACAGAATATGATAAACAAAGATATTTTTTATTTCATTAATATTTTGGCATGTATTACTTAACCTTACTCATCATTCATAGGCGCCAACTTTTACTAAAAGGTACTGGGGCAAGAATTTCGTTCACGTGATCCTGTGTGACTGTGTCGGACGATCCCTTCGCCTATCCTGCCCTGTCTTTCCTCTCCCCGAGTCCCCCTTTCCTCAACATCTTTCAGCTGGACTAACTGTAATACTACACAACAGTACTTCCTCTTTGCTCAATCATAAAGACAAGCACACAACAACTACGAGTATTACTTACGAAAAAACATTTAAGAGTCTCTGGTATCAGTTGTTATGTAGGCCTATCAAATTTCTAATTCAGGCTGCAGTTAAGCCCAAGTCACACAGCGTTTTGTATAGGCGGCCTATTTAACAAATTCTCTACAACTGGCTTTCGGTTTGGCATTTTGTGAATATGGAGGCCGCAGATGACAGAGGCCGCAGAAGCGCTCCTTGTTCTTTAATTAAAAATAAAGAAGTTTCATTAAATATTTTGAATTTTTGATATTTTCAATGGCTAAAAATACTGGGGCGAAACTATACTCTCACCCCAGAACCTTGGTGAGTATTGGGGCAAAAATCCCTGTTGCCCCGGTGAAGTCGGCGCCTATGTTACTCATCACTGCCTAAATTGATACCTTCTACCTTCTTTCGAGAACCATAATGTAACATTTGCATGGCTGAGTTTTATGACAAATTAATGAACTGTTCTGACTACCTCTAAATTTGTTTCTAATTGACCTTATTTTATGTGCTTTTTGTAAAATGATGCGGCATTGCCATTTGGCAATAGATAGCTTGGAACCAAATTCCAGAAAAAGACATTAAGTTTGGGGATTATGTAAGTGACCTGTAAATACTGAAGTTAATATAGAAGTAGGTAATTTGAGTATGGAAGTGTGGAGGGTATATATTAATCTGCATACCAGCCCAAAATTCTGATTTGTAGAATGTTGCATGGGCGTTTTTAGGGGAGGGGTTTACAGGTTCAAAGCCCCTTGAAATAAATGCATTACTGTTATTAAAAACTGAAAAATGTACAAAAATACGTCCATGTCCAATGGAACCCCCGAAAATAAAAAAAAACAAATTTGCTGGCTAAGCTCCTGAAATGTGGACTGTTGAAAAGTTGGTTGATTTGGCATGGAATGACCCAAGTTATAGTTATGTATAAATTGGTTAAATTGGATTGATGCAGAGCTACAACTTGTTATTTAACTATACACAACAATATACACAGAAACAGACAGAAACACTTACATCAGCCACATATTTGGACACATAGGCCTATTCAAATGCACAGAGATGCACAAAACCGTGTAAACTAAGGTGTACAGACCAAGTGTCATATTTAAACCTTGTGATTATGAATGCTACAAAATGTTCCTGTTAACAGCCATCCGTTCTCAGTTACACAGATAGAATTATACAGATGGACAGACTATGACAGATACAGACAGACGTTAATTTGAGCAGGTGAATATCATTACAGAGGTATTTGCGATGTGCAGCATTGAGGAGACTGTAGCCTTAGTGCATACCTCTATGGTGATGATGTGAGCAGTCTGAGACCATGGGCAACTTGTAAGCCAGGGATTGGGCTGTGAGGCCAATGCTGCAGTGGGGCTTTGGCCTCTGCTGTTGGTGGCTCCATACAGATGCAACAGCTGTGAGCCTACTAGGCACGGAATCTTTTTTCTTGGTTGCTGTATGCGATTGTCTGATTGTTTTGTGGCTGTCAGCTAGGTGGCGTTCGGCATATTACTGCTGGTATAATAGCGGCAGAGTACAAACCCAGGCTTTGATTGTAAGCTCACTCTGCAACCTATCATTCTTCATGTTTTCTGCCAAAGTTTATGCTAAAACCCTTTTGAGAGATTGGTTCATCGTGCTTTCTGCTTCTGTTTTGTTCTTCACACTTGAAAGAATTTATGAGGTTTTCATGGCCAGAGCAGTGTGTAATACAATGCACTTCTATATGCAAATAGGTTATGGGACCGTACGAGTATGGAACATTCCTGCCAAGACACTGTGAATATGCAGATAAATTTGTTTGCATTTGCAAATGTATGAGCTTCATAATTAGTGAAAACATTATTGTCCAGTTTTTGGGAAAAAGCATACCTGCTGGATGTTTATGAAAATTCTTGTCCATTTGTCATTTTACCCCTGCACAAATCATGCTTAGAAGTACTTTTGAATTGCTTCACTACATCTTAGTGGAGTGTGAGCAAAACTGTTATTATGAAGTAATAGTCTGCATTGTATGATGCTGAAGAAAAAAGGTTTCTGCTGATGGTGATAGAAATATGTTTGTATGTGACAGTGGCTTTCCATTGGGAAGCCACTGTGATATACATGTATGTTGCAACCTATCTTGAAGCCTGACACAGGCGAATGTTTGGTAACATACAGCAGTTTCCATTGCAGTGGGTTTGATCTCATATGCAAATTTTAAGGCCACCTTAACCCTTCATGAGAATTAAAATTGTTTCACACAGTTGTTCACAAGTGCAGCTTGAATGGGCATACATAGTTCTTCAGATGTTTCTGTTTATTGGCTTTCAGGCTAAAATTAATCACAATCGAATGCACCTGAGAGCAGAATGTCCCACTTAGTGAAATCACGTCAATCTGGGTTACCTTTGCCAAATGTCACCAAGAAGCCCCCTCCTAAAACAATGGGACTGCCACCAAATGAAGTCCAGCTGAATGCCATTGATCATGTTGCACACAACAAATTAGAGACATGCTTACATCTTCCAACTGTCATTCAGACGAAGGTGAATCTGATTCCAGAGTCTGGTTTTAAAGGAACCTGTTCTGCTATGGAAAGTGGTTTGCATACAGGCAAAAAAAGAATCAAGAGCCTTTCCATGAGTCCCAGGAATGTGACTGGGATGTTGGAGAAGGCATCTGGATTGAAGTCATGCAGGAAAACAACAAATATAATTGACGTAGAAGGTCACAAGAAACTGCCCTCAAAGAAGATTCTTCAACCAAAAATCGCAAGACCCAAACTGCGGCTGTCTGCAGCTGCAGATGCTACTTATGAGATGGAAAAAGACCAGAAAAAGGTTACTGTCGATTATGTGGATGATGGTGCATGTGCAGGTTCAAGTGAGGTCAGGGGACATCTGCTTGTATCAAGAAATGACTGTGGTGACTGGGAAACGAATGGTCACGGTCAGAAAGAAGAGACAATAAACTCCACGTTTCTAGTTCCTTCCAGTTTGGTTGGGCAGGATACAGATCTGTTGAAATCTGTTGATGCTGTACAGAATAATCTAAGTAAGACATTTGTAAATGCAGACTGGAGTAATGCTACATTCCAAGTAGAATCGGGATTGGCTGAACTGGCGGGAAAAGCACAAGCACAACTTGCACTTGGATTGACGTATGCAACTATGACGGATGACGACAAAGTTGAGCTTGAGGTGCTGCCAAAATCTCAGATGGATTATTACAAAACGTGCTACGATGTTTCTGTGCCATCTGCCAAGGCATCATTCACAAATCTGCTGAATAGTGGTTTGAATCCTGTTGTGGAGTCAGTCAGCGATCATCAGTCCCTCTGCAGCATGAACAAACAACAGAGGATGAATGAAGGTGTGCTGGATTGTGGTGCAACAACTGAAAGGTCTGTTTCAACTAACCAGCTTGCATCAGAACTGTCTCGTTATCATCATAGAGGCGAAGGAAACTGTCACAATATGGTATGTTATGAAAACGTGAAGTTGGCTTCTGGTATCATTGGGAGCCAGTTCAGCATGCCACCACCAAGTAAAGGCATAAGCAGTCCATCTACAGATAATGCTTTTGAATTGAATCTAACATATTTGCATACATCAACACCTAAGACTTTGGCTGAAAATGTGTCTTGGTTCCCAGGAGGTCGATTACAGGCACACACGAGATCAAAAGCCTTGTCAGATAGACAGAGTAAGCCTACAAAATCTAAAGCATCTCGTGAAGTTGGGTTCAGTGATGAATTGCTTGACAACAATAGTTGTCTGAAATTTGATCCGTCCTGTAAGTCAACTTCTTCTGCTGGTAATGCAAGGAGAGATTTGGAGTGTGATAGGAAATCTGTTACAAGAAATCTTGAAATTTTAACGTGCAATGAAAAACAGGATAAATTGGTGAAGAACAATAATGTATCTGGCCCTGATTTACTTCTCTTGTCATCAAGTTGTGAACAGTTTGGACTAGAAATCTCCCCAATGGAAAAGCAAAGTCCTGTCCAGGTGCCCCGAGAATTGACGTCTAGTGAAGGAGATGTTCTGGATGAATCAATGGAGGGTAACTCATCATCTACCGATCCATTCAATGAGCTTGAATTTGAGGTGTTTGAAAATGAGGAGTATAGGATCAGACCGAAAGATGCTGCTGATATGGGTAGTTACCTTCAGAACTTCTGCGATCATAGGCATCAGTCTATAGTCGACTTTAATGAGGAGAACATGGCCAGTTTCTTTCTAACAGATGTTGGGAACCTGACGCACCTGTGTCGGATGAGCTACTCTGCCGACAGCGTAAATGCTGGCAGCCAGCAACAGTCAAAGGCTTCACCTGGACGTCTCCAAAAATCATTCAGTTCTCCAGATAAATTCTCAGATCTGTCTTTTGCTCAGCTGCCGATCTTTGGTGCGGAATTGGCGCTGAAAGCGGAAGGTTACAGTAATTTAAACATGGCACAGCAGTTTAAGGAATCTCGTCAAAGACATGCCTTTGTGTCTCGGGCTGCTTCAGAAATGTCTGTGGGGCTTAATGACCTCGTGGAAGACCTGAAGAAGTTTGACGTTTTCTTGCAGAATACAGGTTGGTTGATGTTTAGTACATGTATGCATGTATCTGATGTGAGTCTGTGTTAAATTTTCTGCTTGCAAAGAATGCATGTGGTGTGTAATGTTGGATATCTTAACTTTAGTTTGTTTAATATGCAAAGGTCTGTGCAACCAATGCAGTGGCAGTTGTAGCTACATGTGATCTATGTCTTTTTTCACTTTCTTTGTTAATACTTTCTCAGATGTTGTTTTATGGGCTAAATTCTTTGAGAATGTTTTGCAGAAATTCCCTCAGAAAAGTCCTTTCTTGCACTTCATTAAATGCCAGTCAAGATAAAATAAGTGCATTTGATTTACAAATCAGTTGTCAGTGAGGCCTGTTCTGCTGTTTATTGAATGATATCTTAAAGAGTGTGTCACCAGCTGATTTGTCACTGAGCTGGTTGTGCTCTGTTCATTCAGGCCGTTTTCTTATAATGTGCCAGTCTTTCCTTCATAGATCTTGGACAGTCACATGTGATTTATTGAATCATAAACTTTTGGTTGGTGCTTCATTGTAGCAAATGACATCCTGAACTGACTGCTGAATGTTGTTTATAATATTATGCAGTCTGTTCATGACTAATATTTTCTAAGTTATCTCTTGAAGAGAGTGGTTTACAGTATTGAGTTATGTTTGCATCCTTGTGTTTCATAAGCCAATGAGCTGTTGAAAAAGCAGAGCTTATTATGCTATGAAATAATTTAGGTAAAGTTCTAAGTAAATAAGTTGGTTTACAGTTAGTCAAGGAGGTAAGCCCAAACTCATGCATGCACACTGAATGAAACAAAATATTTAAAAAAAGATAACAAATGGTTATTTAACCATCTTTGCTGTGTCTTTTAAGAACCCTTTAAAGTATTGGATACATGACATTCAGTGCATCGTGACCAGTATGCCAGGCTGTATTCAGAAGTATTGTTATTGTTTCTTACTTTTGTCTACATTTTAAACAGTTTGACATTAAATTATAACACTCTGATGATGTATGGGTTGCTTATCATGCACAGCTTTTTGATAGGTTGTGCACTAATGTACCTTTGAGAACTATGCAATTTTTATCTCCTTTCTTCTTGTTGGAAATGGGATTGGTGTTTGTTCAGCAGCACTGCTGAGAAGTTTCTTTGAGTGGTGCTTGATTTTATAAAATCAAACACTGAGTCAGAACCTAGACTTAGAACTTCTGAATCACACTGAATATTAAAGGGCAACAATTAAATATATGGTGTTATATGCCATGAATGAGTAATTAACAGACCAGTATGAAAGGCAAATGATGACTATCATGAATACGCTATAGCTTACTCCAGCAAGTAAGCAAGCAGTGCCTTTGATGACATAATTTGTAGAATGCCTTCAAAAAGTGGCCAGTAGAAAAGCATAAAATGTATTGGCCAGAAATTTTACTTTATTTTGATATGACTTACTGAGAACTTCTCACCGAGAAGAGGCCCAGAAGATTTATTAAAATGTTTCAGATAAAAGTGTTTGCGGGTAATGTAAAAGGCTTTTGTCTCGGTCCAGAAGAAGTTTTACATTCAAGATCAGCAACTGTTGAACAACAAGGAAGGGGTTTATGGGATTGACTAATCTATAGTTCAGTTCAGTTCATTGAGATTTGAGTGCAAAGTTCTCTGATCTCAGCCATTTAGTAACTGTGGAAAAACTGCTGCTTGTAGTTTAGATTTGTGCAATTAAGAGATTCATTATAAGTTTCTTCTGACTGCCATCTATGTAGATTTTGAAAGTCAAAAGTACTTTAGTCTAGATATACTGAGCAATGCTGCTAAGTTAGGATTATACTTACTTCCAGCTACATGTTTGCGTACGTCCATTACACGTAGTACGGTTGATCTTATCATCCAGATGCTTTCTTTCTTTTAGAAATTTTCTGTGTTACAGTGAGAGCTTATTCTGAGGTTCTTAGATAGCACAGCAGATGGTGTGCTTAAGGCTGATTTATGCTTTCAAAGAAGTTTCGGAGCCATCTTTCGTCCACCTCGGAGTAACTGGCACGAGCATTCTATTGGTCGGTGTGTGTGCACAGCAACTTAACAGTGTGCTGTCGGTGGTTAATGTGGAGAATTTCTTCTACTTGGCAGTTAGAAGATCCAGCGCCTTTCGTGGTTCTGTAGGTGTTTTTCCTGCCAGTAGTCATGTTGTCGTCTTCAGTTTCGGTTGGCTATGCTTAGAGTTTACCGAGTTGATTTAATTCTTCCGTGTTTTGGCATAGAAGGATTACAAGAATCAGCTACAAGAGTAATTCTATGATTGAAAAGTCGGTCTCTGTGTAAGTAATGAAACAACAAGCTCCCTATGTTCACAGTTGCTCGAATCTTTATCTGTAAATTCGTAATTTGTTACTTAACATGACTTGCAAATGGTAGAATCCATTTAAAATCACTTCAGTGTATTGTATGTAATTGTATTCTCAGACTGTAGTCATATAAGCAGAGTACCAAGCGGCAATCAAAGTCCATACTGATATATATATATATATATATATATATATATATATATATATATATATATATATATACACACACACACACAACAGGCTTGGATTGTGATAAATACTGCTAATCTACTGAGAGAGGTAGACTAACAAGACGGACATCAATCTAGTCTAGGCATCTAAATTTCCACTTGTCTCATCTCTTTTTGTTTTGCTTTGGGCATCTTATGGTGTTCTTGGCTGGTGCTTATTTGCATACACAACTCCTGGCAATATAACAGGTGCCCATTCTGATAAGGACCCTACTAATCATACTGAAAAGGGGTAGACTGACTTCATTCACAGGTCAGAGTGCATGAACTATAACCCACTGATTTATGGCAAAATTAGTTACTAGAGGTACTGATAGACTAAGGCTTTATGATTTTGTATGTGTATTGTGCACTATATAATTATGTGCCTGTCTATGTATATATATATATATGTTATATATGTACATATTATATATATATATATATATATAACAGTATTTAATGGCTTGGATTATGATAAACACTGTATTAATCATACTGTGA
Organism: Aporrectodea caliginosa; assembly: GCA_020284085.1. Classification (NCBI taxonomy): domain Eukaryota; kingdom Metazoa; phylum Annelida; class Clitellata; order Crassiclitellata; family Lumbricidae; genus Aporrectodea; species Aporrectodea caliginosa. The sequence goes on from JACEVL010000786.1 coordinate 967,744, forward strand.
GACATAGACTGACATCACTCACAGGTCAAAGTTCATGCCATTAACCCACTGGTTAATGGCAGAATTACTGATACTTGAGGTACCTGATAGCCTGAGGATGATCCTTTATAATTATTTATGTGCATTGTACACTATATATATATATATATATATATATATATATATATATGTTGTTATATATGCACACACACCTACAGTCCTACACACACACACACACACTCTCTCTCTCTTTCGTTAAGGTGTGTAGCTGGATGGGTTGATTTACAGTTGATAAATGCTTGAGATGGCAGAGTGCAGATAGTAGAAAGGCTGCTGTAGCTATATGCATCCTGGAAATGCATTGGAAGATATAAAAACTGGAAGGTTTTGGATTCCTTGTGGATTGCCTCTATAGCTGGCTGTAGTTGAGGGTCAGACCCGGAATTGGCACAGTCGAGTTCTGCTGGGTTTTGTTATCCGCTAAAACAGCTGCATCGAGCGAACAAGAGTTTTGAACTACAGAGTTTTTTCTGTTGCCTCTACTGGTCGGAATAGTATGTACATTGTACGTTGTTTGCACCCTAGAATTTAATATGATTTTCTGTTCATGTAGGATTGCTTAACACAGACTTGCATCCTAATGATTCCCAAACTTGTAGTGATTTTGTAAATTGTACATTGCTCAAGAATTCACACATTTTATCATATCATATATTTGTTTATTGAGATAAGACCTGTCATCAGAATGCAACAGTTAACATATGTCAAGAAATTGGTGCATTTAGTCAAGTAAACATTTTTAAACAGCATACCATAACCACTTTTGGGCTGCAAACTCAGTGGCATGTTACCTCCAAAAGGATCAATTGGAAGCCTTGAGGCCAATCCGGCTATGGACTTCTATTTGTTTCCCATGCGACGCGATGGTCGTAGTGGTCATAATAATAATGAATGGAATTACTGGTTTTTGCTTTATAGATAGTCTGCTTGAGTGAAATCTAGTCAAGTTTTGACTGACATGTTGTATGCTTTTATATGAAGATTCAAGAACTGTTTGCAGTTGTTGATAATATGACCCCACAGTGTGCCACTATGTGTGTGGTAGACGCAGTTGGTGCATGACCTGTAGCTCTCCTTTCGCTGGTTTCTGCAATCGACTGAGAGCTCTGTGTCTTTTTGTACCTTTTGTCCCCGGGTGTCTTCATGCATTTGCCAAGTGTTGTGAAGGCAAATATTTGACAAGTTTGAGTCAACTTAGCAGATAGTTGTTCCGTATTATTTCTATTTGCCATATACACCAGAATGTCCTTATAACACTCTCTGTTATAACTTGAATTCTGGGACATGAATCCAAAAAGTACTGAAATATAAGCTCATTGTAAAACAGCACCATTTAAGGATGTTCTTTCAATGGCTCTGACCACATTGTAGTGAGTTTCCAGTGTATTTGAACTGATGGCCCTGCTTCAGTGAACTTTGTGCTGAAGGCCTACAGGCTTAGCCAGTTATTCCAAGAAGGGATTAGAAATGACCAGAGTGCACATGTATGCCTATATGTATGTTTGGATGCATTGTTGCACATGCTTATGTGTGGCTATATTAAGCTGTTGTATTTATGATTGATATGTGCCTTTTATTGCCTGGCAAAATTGGATGGCATGAGGTATGTATTACAGGCGACAAGGCTGTAGTAGGGCAATGCTTGGTAAACTCTTTTGTTTAAAAATTTCATTTCTAATGTGTCTGATGTGTGTGAAGCAGATCTGTTGTTTGTCTGCTATGTTTATCTTGTCCTCATTTCGGATGATGCTCGTATTCCAGAGTTGCTCTTCAATGGTTTAGAACTTGTACTGTGGACTGATCTAGCTCATTGAACCAGATATTGTTTAGATCTAGAAGTGTCTGGTTCTTGGCTAATAGGGTGCCAAGAGGTGACTGTTTCAGCAGACTTTAAGTAACGACATGTAGTGTTTCTGGGGCAGACTAATAGGTTGCTGAGAAGAAGTCTGTGTCCATCAGTGCAGAGCCTAGTTTGGATGAAGTAAGTAAGCATTCAGTATAGTTGCAGTCCTAAAGAGATCTATGCATGTTTGAAATAGAGCGCATTGTGCATTTGGAGTGATCTAGACTTAGGATCCTTTAACCAAATTTGAAGTTTAATATGAAGTATTTATGGAAGCTGCTGCTGCCTTTTACTGCAAGACACTGGCATTGTGATGTGATGGAATGATTTAGGATTTTTGAATGACCCCATTGGAGCTGCCTGCCTTGTTAGCCTCCAAGCATTTGGTTGGCTTCACATTCCAGATAACCAGGTGGAAATTGCATTACTTTGCTCCCTCTCCTTATGTATGCTCTGTGTTATGCTTATTACTGCCAGTGAAGGCTCTTAGATGACCTTTTCAGTTTCAGTATGAAGCATGATGTATATTACTAGTAATTGACTAGAATAATTGGCATATTGTACTTTCAGGGCATGGGGCTGAATGTACATTGTGGTCTGGTTAAATGGCCCAATTTCTCAGTTCAAGTGATTGATATTGATTATTCATAAAAGAGCTTAGAAGTTAAGTACTGAAGCTCAATTTGCCAATTCAGCATTATTGTTTAGGTTGACTTCTTACTGTTGAAGTTACCAACGCCACTCTGTCTTTAAATCTATAATAGGTCTCTGTATTGGTAACACTCGTCGAAAGTCTGGCAGTGCTGCTGAATTTGAATATCCTGTAAAGGCCAACAGATCAAACAAGTAAGTGAATTTTCATTTTGTATATGAAGATCTTGTTTGGATTTGGCTTTGAACATCGATTCAAGTAGATTTCTGTTAAATCCAATAGCTTACTCTTCTGAAACCACATTCTTAAGTTGAATTGACGGGTATTATATATGAATGCTATAAATGATTACTTTCCTGAGATTTCTTTCATGCCAGCATTTATGTAGTGCCAGTGTATGAAACGACTCCACATGGACCTAAAAGCACTCTTGACTTGACCACTTCACTGGTACTTATCTGTGTAGACAGTAATATTGCTGAGCACTGGGCCACTGGCCTTTTGAGCTGGTCTCTGGTCTCCTCATGATGTGTGTGACCAGGTAAATTCTGAAGTGTAGGCTGTGATATATGAAGGGACTCTGTAGGCTGAAGTCAAGTGGGATTGACTGAATCTGACATCAGTTGGTATTAGAAACATGAAGTGGAAAGATTCATGACTTTTAAAACTGAAATTTAACCAAATGCCTCTTCTTTTATTATAATACAGCAGTGTCATTGATGCTGTAGAACTAGTAAAGTTTTTGTTATCGAATATCATGTACAGTTGGATTAATCAATACTTTATTACGCCCAAAGGCAGAAACAAATCAAATGTCACAACATACATGCACAAATCTGAACAAACATAAGTCAAACGCAAAGACTACGAAAATGTTCGTACAGGTCATTTATGCAACTAAATTTACCGTTCAAGATGCCAGCAAGTTCAATGTGACTTTGAAAAGGCTGGTTAGGGCAAATTATATTGAATGTTTGACTGCTTCATTATGTCAGGGTTTATATGTAACACACATATACACACAGATGCGGTTGTAATTAACCTGACCATCATTTGTCTTGTAATAGTATATGCAGGAATCGGCCAGTAATCTATATCCCAAGGAGATCTTGGCTTATTGGTGGTGCTAAATGTTATGGCTAGATGCCAACCTTTGTTTTGGTTGTGTTGTTACATGCAAGGGAGGTTGCTGTCCTGTTATTCAGACAGTTGGAGAAGAGGGATGTAGGTAGAATGTATTATGTGTATAATTATTACCCTAAGAAATTCATTGATGATGATTTTGTGCTGTTGTTCGTAATAAAGCGCTTGCCTGGTATATGAGGGTTTCTTTTGTTTTTTTACAAAAGTGTGCAGTGTAAAAATATATGTTCTTTAATAACACAGCAGCTATATCATTTGCTTGTTAGACTTCTATGTTAAAGTCAATGTTATCTAGAGTCTAAGTTGGCTCTTAAACGTCTTCATATCTCTGAGTACCATTTGATGAAGTTGTTTGCATTTGTTGTTATTTATGGTTGCTACGAGTGATAATGTCCAGCATGTCTTGAAAAACAAATGAACCTCTGGGTTCGAGTATGAACTCGTAATCTGTTTCAAGTGTTCAACACTGCTTTTAAGTGTCTATTCTCTCCTAGAACTATTAGAAGTCTTGTATGCATTTGACAGGCTATCTGCGTTTGAGTTCAACACTACCTCCATGTTTGATGTGAAGTATGTTAGCTGCATGACTGTTTGCAGCCGTTTTCTTGGGGCTTTGTTTCCAGCAGTTTGTAATTGAATTTTATGCAAAAGCGGAGTCCTTCTTGTTATCAGCTGTTGCAGTAGTCTTTTTTCACACTCAGAAAGTGGATTTCTTATGCTTAAAGGTTAGCATGAACTAAATTATTGATCTTGGTAAACCTTGGTTGATGAATTATCATGCCGTAAAAGTCCAGTAATATGCAGATGTTGGCAGTTAAGCTGTCAGAACCATGTGTAGCTGAGTCGCTTGCTACCAGAATGCAAAAAAATTTCTTAGAATTAGCAGTGTAGCTTACTTGGGTTTGTTGCCATATATGTATTTTCATTATGGTCATAAGCCTATCCATTAACTTCAGTTTCAAACATATAAATTCTAATTTGTAATTAATAAAAAGCTAAATTACAAAAGTACCTGGTAATTAAAACTTTTAAAAGTATAAATTTATTATCATAAATGCTTTTGTGTTGCCATTAAAAGCAGATGACAAAAGAATAGTTTACGTTAGTTATATAAGCCGAAAGAACTCGTTTTGTTTGCTCAGCCGATGTGTGGTACATGTCCAAGAGTCCACAGTGATACAGACTATTACAGAGTACAGGGTGTGCATGGCTTTGTCTGTTGCCAGGTTATCAGAACAGTGCTGATGTTTTCACTCAAGCCAACACCAGAATCTATATAGATCTGTGAAAAGTCAGTACCCGGTAGTTTGGCTTTGTTTTTAGCCAACCTCGTAGCCTGTATTCATTAACCCAGGTCTTTATAAACTTTGGCCTGGATTTCTTCACCTTGTAAGTAATCTGTGGCAGCTAGTTTTCTTGCACAGGGGGAGGGTGATAAAGAGAGACAGAGAGAGAGAGAGAGACATGTGAGACATCATGAATAAATACATTACCTATGTGTGTTCGGATTTTCTGCCATGACCACCTTAAAAAACACTAAGCGAGAATGACTCTTGTCTGTTGAAGACGAATTATTACGTGTCTCTGTCTATGATTCGTCAGAGATTTGAACTGTTATACCAAAGCCATCAGGCACAAATTTTGCACTAAGCTTGATGAAAGTTACTTGTAGCACAGTGTTTCTATAACACTCTTCCAGAATATTTTCAACATTCTATTTATCGGTCAGAAAATAGTTGCTGATGAAATACAATAAAAATGCTGCTGTTCACTGACATTGTTTTCGTGCACTAGACTAGAGTGATTAATGTAGGCTTTATGTATTTGTAATGTAATATTATAGCCTGCATCAGAAGTGCAAATAACTGATATTCAAAGTTTAAAATTATAAAATCTAAATATTATCCCTACTTTAGAAGTTACAATTAGGGACAGTTATTTCTTGAAATATTGGACAGGTGAAACACGCTGGGTTTCATGAGCAAATGAGTGCTTTGTGTAAGGTTTCATCGCTACAAAAGGAATGAAAACTACTGAGTGCTGACATACATACATGTACACACACATGTTTTAAACCTGATGAGCCTCTCTTGAAGAGGCACTATATAAATCTGTTATTACAATTTTTTTGTCAGTCCTGGCATTTCAACAGTTTTAAGTCTTCTGCCTGGAATGACATTTCTTTAATCAGTACTTGGAAAGTATTGTCTTTTGCTGAGTCTGGACTTGGAATGTATAATCGAAAACTCAAACTTCTGAAGGACTACTTGAAAGCTAAGTGCAGGACATCACTAGTACTGCATTGTGTCAGACGGGTTGGTTTGTCCAGAGATGTCCAATGGAGTCCCAAGTCTGGTTGCCAGAGAGATCAGAGAGAGAGGAGGAAGAGAAGGCAGAGCATCTGGTGAGAGAGCTGAGAATTTGCGGAATGCATTGAGAAGATCGTTCCAGGGTTAGGTGCCGTGTAGAATATGGATTGGCTGGAGAACCTAGGCAAGTTACAACTGGGGACGGGAGAGAGGGCAATAGGAGGGTGATCAGGTAGAGCTGGGTAGTTGTATGGTGAAGAGTTTGCAAGGGTACTTTGAAGTGGATGGGCTCAGGGATTTTCAGCCAGTAGAGTGATTCAAGAATGGGATTGATATGGTAATGCTTGGTATCCTGGTGACAGTTTGGGCAAGTGAGATTTGGACAAGTTGCATCTATGCTTAATTTGGGTGGGTTTGAGGTTATGGAACAAGGAATTACAGTAATCAAGCTTGGAGTGTTCAATGGAGGTAGCAGTAGTGGAAACAGTTTTAAAGTCAAGCATGGGTCGCATGCGAATATGCAAGAAGCAGGTGCGAGAGAGGTTGGAGATGTGATTTGAAAAGGAGATATGTGGATCAATGTTAGTGCTAAGGTTATACACTTTTAAAAATATATTTGGAGCTTTTACAAATATATTTAGAAAAGGTACATTATAAATTCTTTGAATGAATCAGTTTGAAATTACTTAACCGATTGTGAACAATAGATAGCTCTTCTTGTTGCCAACTTAAGTGCTTTAATTAAGCTATAATATGTACTAAGATTATCTTTATCCTCACTAGCCAGTGGGCAATGCTTTAATCATTTAATGGGTTGTGTGATTCTTCCAGCAATGACGTTGATGAGGACGACAACAGGCAGGCTGTTTCTTCAATTCAAGACGAAGACACCTGCCTAGACTCAGGTCCAGGATACAACGACCATCTTCACATTCAGGATGCATCTTCATCGTCTGATGCTTTAAATTCAGTGAATTCAGGTCCAATGAACATATTCAAGGCATGTATTATCATCATCATCATGCGATGAATATCTTGTTTGAATGTTGTTTTGCTTCACCGTTCTCAAATTATCTGACTTTTCTTGGTTTTTGATGTAACTGAAAAGGTGTGTTGCACTTTGTTACATTAGGTGCACTAAAATTGTATGTTGTTAGCCAATGATGCATGGATGAGATGGCAGCGAGTGAGTAAAATATGTGATGTTGGTGACTGACAGGTACAAAGAAGAACAGGTGCTTTCATGTAAGTTTGCTCTCGGTTTTGTGTTGTTGTAATGGATGGAGGGTGGAGCGATCAGGTGGATAGCACAACAGAGAATGGAACTAATGAGAGTTGCTAATTTGATAGAGGAGGGACTAACTGAGGGCAGGGGTGAATGAGTAGGAAATTGATTAAATGATGCCGAGGGATGTTACGTATTAAAGGGGACAAACCCATGCCAGAGTCTTGTTTAAATACACTTTATTATATGAATTGACATTAAATCTTTTAATCTGTAGAAGGTAAACATGTTGTAACACAATCTGGTCATAAGGAGGTTCTTAGTGTGACTTCCAAAGAGAACATTTTACAGAATTTTTGAAGATATACTAACTACTGAAGGTAGAGAGAATTGAAGAGAACTAGCTAAAGGAATTTCTGGAACCAGTGTAACATTTGAACATTAAGGTGTTGCCCATGTGAACAGCTTTGTTGAAATATGAGCTACTATGCTTGGATACGTAAGCCTCTGGCAGACAGGCTGCCAGAATTTATCCATAAGTTTTTTTGTAATTTTTGTTTTTGTTATTTAGCCTGCCATGTATGCAATGAGCACGGCACCACCTTGTTCATCAGGGGTTGGCTCTAATGCTGCTGCTGCTGCTGCTAGTAGACCAGTTTCTAGCGCAAGACGTCAGCTTCCAGTGCCACAGGTGGTGGTGGCTAATGGTGCCTTACTTTCGTCGAGAATTAGTCCACCAAAGAGTCAACTTCCTCACAAGGTTCCAGAGAAGACTAACTCATCCCAAGACAATAACATCATGGTCCAGGTAGAAATGGCAAAGCATGTGAAAGTTGAAATGGTGAAGCAGGTCAAGGTCAGCTGTGCTGTTCAGGAGAAGTGTGAGTCTAAGCTGCCGTCAGCAGTGTGGAATAAAGACGATCTAAAGACAGCAGGTACAAGTTCAGCAAGGAATTCTCCTCGGTCACCACTTGAATCGTTCCTTCAGCGATCAAATCGAACATCAAAAATCGGCATACCTTTGTCAAAAGCCTCTGCTGTGCCTTCAGGACGATCTAGCACTGCCCATCCAGTATTCGAACGACAAAAAGAGAAGTCTGAATCTGAAAGATCTGGAGCAGTGTCAGCTCCTCCAGTGGGAAATCAGTATACTATTCGCAAGGGCACTTCTAGGCAGCTTCCAAATGCAGATCTTGTCAAACACACGAAGCAGAAAGAGTCGGCAGAGATTAAGGCAGCAAGACCAGACCCAACCAGAACAAACAACAATGTGCCACAGTTGCGACGATTGAGTGTCTTCAAGAACGTTGAGAAAATGTCTGGGAATGGCAAAACTAAACTTGAAGCAAGACCTTCAAACTTGGTGACAAAGCCGATGTTGGAGAACTCTGATAGCACATCTTCAAAGATCAGCAGGGCAAACGTTTCTGTTAACTCAAGTGCTAGCAGCAGTGCGTCATCTGTACCAGCTTCACAGACTGCCCAAAAGCGCACTTTACGTTCGTACCAGGTGACGGCAACAAATTTAACACAGAAACATGGCCGGGAGATACAAGTTGCTGATCCTGGTTCCAAAAAAACAAGTGCTCAGTTGAAGCCTGTTAAGGAAGAACCAAAATCTGGTGGTCAGAATGAGAACCGAGCACCTGAGACGAAATCCAGAGCATTACCTGATGGTCAGAAACCAAACAGCATGTTGGCAGTGAGAAAATCCGGAAATCTGAGAAGTGGTTTTCCTGCAATGAAGCAGGTTCTAGTGTCTGTTGTTAGCAAAGAGTCAGTTTCTAGTCGAAGAGCATCCAATAGTAGTGTCTGTAGCAGCATCAAAAGTGAAATCGTAGGACAGAACAGCACACCAGTTCATCAATCTCCTAGTGAGAAGAAAATGAAAGGCGTCAAGTCAGGTACGTTCTTGCCATAGCTAAATAATGTTTTCATCAATCGAAAATGTCTGCTTGATGCCATGGCATGTTAACTTAATCGTTAAATGTTGTTCATTAGCACCATGGGTTTGGATTAACATCGACTTGCTGTGTTGTACTGTAATCTTAAATATTTTTAATCAGTTAATGTATTGACAAACATTTATGGCACTTATAATGACTGAGAGTTACTGGTTGTGGATAAGGTAGGAATTTGCAATTCCAGGCTGCCTTGACACCTAGAAGTTGCAGTAGTTTTGTTTTAAAAACGAGTCTGTAGATCCTGTGGGTGATCCGGGAGGTGAGGAATATTGCAACACACACAACAACTGCAGTCCAACAATTGTATAACCATTCCTCATGGATTGCTTGTCTTTTATATTTGTCATTTTTTTTAAAGTTTAATTGATGTCGTTGATTCAGTTGAAGAGACCATCATTGACCAGTATCCACACCAGCCGGATGTCGTTTCGACCTCTGTCCTACGGGAGCTGCCACTGAAGAAGCTTCATCATCTGGAGGTGCAGTGCAAGGACATGGCCAAACAGCTCCACTCCTCTGCAGTTCAGCTGAAGGAACGAACGACTGCTTTCGAGGCAATGATCACTGTCGTGAAATACTACGTCAGTCAGGTAGGCACATGTCCCAGTCCGTTCAAAAAGTCAGTCTGTACTGTCATGCTGTTAGGGATTTTTTCATCAGACTTGAATACTTTTTAGCCAGACACAGCATTAAATTTGGGTGACTGACAGAGTGTGAACAGGGTCAGGGAGGCAGAATGCATGTGTACCAGATGTATTGATATAAATTTATTGTGGCATTTGTACTTAAATTTTATTATTTTAAAACTATCCTGCAAAATCTTACTAGAGCCATAACTAATAATTTTTATGTCCAAATATGAACATATGACCTCATGCTTAATTCTTTCATTGTCTACGTCTTCAGCATGGAAATTGTTTCATCTTGGGCTTGTGATTTATCAAACACTGAACTCTGGCCAATCATAATACTTAAAATCAGTCCTTTATTCATGGACTTACGATTGCTTAACCAGGTCATCTGATTGTTTTTTTCTGGCCATACCTAACACGAGAGCTGTTCTTCTTGGTGAACAAGCGTTTCTGTTGCTGGACCTAGATTTAGGAATTCTTTTGTGTGTGTGTTCGTCTTGTTTAGTTGCTTATGTCATTCTCAACTTAAGAATTACCTTTTTAACATTGGTTATCCATCATAGACTGCCTCTCTGTTGTGGTGGACAGATCTGGATATTGACCTGATGACGGCTGGTTTTTGGTATTCCATTGGTTGATGCCTTTTGCATTATACACATGCACAACAGAGGATACTAATAAATAGCAATTAATAACAGTAATAAAGTTATGTGTACCCTGCATGCTTTCTAGATTACCTTGCTGTCAGAAAACATCTCTGTGCTCAGATCTCAACTTGTTTCGAGCAACGCTAAATGTGGTATGTTGTTACAGATGTTTTACTGGTTTGCTGTTGAGTTTGTAGGGAGGGTGCTTACTATAGTTGATGAGAACTGCATTTGCATAATTCATTTGTGTAACATAATGGACTTCCTGCTTGATTCAGCAATCATTGATTTGAACCTACTGAGAAGATATATAAGCAGCCTGAGTGATCACACAAGATTCCTTCTGTCTTACACAATATGATTTAGTAGCATTGTCAGCTGGGATGTAAATCACAAAGCTTTTGATGCCATGTTCTGCATCCAAGACATTGGAATTTGATGGTGTAAGGACCCATGTGAAGCAAAAAAGCAGTGTAGAATAGACTGCTGTTTTTCAGTCACTGGGATGACAATAATGGGAGGATAAACCACTCCTGTGTAATATGCTTCTATTGTCTTAGTGCTGTAAGGTTTACCAATTAAAGTGCAGACACAACAGGTATTCTTGGTTTATCTGTTGTACATGTTACTCGGTGTTGTTCTGTAGCAATTTCACTTTTTATGAATGCTCTTTTAAGTAAAATTAGGTTACTTGTTTATTGATTTGTGTTTAGATGTATTGATGCATCATCGAAATGCTTTCATCTCCGAGATTCAAGGTCTTAAAGAGGACCATGAAGTGGAGGTGAATGGAATGACAGTCACTCACCAGATGCAGCTTCATGCTCTCCAGGAAAGAACAAAGGCTGTCATCAAGGAAGGTATAAGTGCTTGTAACCTACCCTTGAAACCTGCTGAAACGGGGTCATATTCAGTCCACGGTGGTTTGTTTTCATGCCCAGGAACAAATACCAGTGAAAGAATATCAAACTTACTGTTCGTCCAAAGAAACAAATAAATTAGTTGATTTGAAGTTGAAGTTTGCAAGTGGAAATGTTAGACCAAACATTTTGTCCTTTTGCTGAATTGTTGTTCTCATGTGCATACATCATACACAAGATACTTCAGTCCCAGCAATATGAAAGATATAATTTGAGTTCTGTAAAGGATAGAGAGATATGAAGAACCTTTATATAATAATAAATCATTGATTAACTATGTGTGAACTTGGTCTTCCAAGTTGTTCATCATTTGCTGTTGTTTCATGTTGGGTATAGCCAATGATGCATGAACAAAGTATGTTACATTTGGAGCTGTACTGAATAACCAAAGAAATAAGAGTCATCCGCGATCTTCATATTGCGCTATATAATGGGATGTAATTTGTATAGCGCCCGGGCAAACTTTTACATCTACGTTATCATTATTATCATCATCATGCATAATCATCGTCATCATCTTCATTATCATCATCATCATAATCATCATCATCATCACCTGTGTTCATTTTTGCTACAGAGTTGAATGTTCGTTTGTTTTTGTTTTGCAGGTGAAGAGAGGCATTCGAAAATGGCAATAACTCTTCAGCAGGATGCACAGCGTTTGGTTAGTGATGTTGCTTGTTTGGCATTGATCTAGAAATGTTTGAATTATGGTCTGATCTTTTCCAACGTGCAGTTCATCATTTGCTGTTGAATGAAACTGGCAAATATGAATAAATACAATCTGTGAAACAATTGTTAACCTTGTTTAGAAGTATTTGAATTTAGACATGTTCAGAACATATCACTTATTTGTTTTCAACACTACTTGTGAGGACAACATAATCCAGTTGTTAGGTGTTCGTTTCTGGACCTAAAAGTTCTAATAACTTATTCAAAATCAGCCTTTGAAATGAACAGCTGGAAAGTGCTGTCAACAGAATCTTTAGCTTTTAAGCATTCATGCCAGGGTTGTATAAGCTTTTAGGAGCCAGATTCAAACTGCTGTTACCACACTTGGCCTTGGAGGCCATAAATTTTCTTGGTTTTTAATCTGTTAGAAGAACAAGTGATTTGATTTCAGTGTCAGAATAAAAAAGTGTCATTATGTTATAAAATATTTGTTTATTGAGCCTAATGCCAAAATAATAAAACTAAAGTGGTATGGGAAAGGAAAATGCATCGTGATTTTCAGCTTAACTTTGATTTAAGAACTATTCAAAAATTTAATTAACAAGTGGGCCGAGGGCCGAGTTTTTATTAAATTTAGTCTTATTTAGGTTAAGTTTAGTGTTAGTGGTTACAATTCTGGAAATGTTTTGCAGATTATTTTCTGGAATATGTAGCATATTTTTAATGTGTGATGAAGGAGATGTTTGTTCACGTGGATGTGCTGCTAAACACAGCTGACATCTTCAGTGCCAAATGTTTTTAATTGAACTTTTAAATTAGAAATGGCTTGATCTGCATAACTAAGGTTGTAAAGACTTATGTTAGATTTAAGTAATATTAGTTTTTGTATGTGTATACTGACGAAAGTGCAGAGTAGGTGAATAGTGCTGCTGTTGGATCTAGTTGTATAAATTACTAACCACTGAAGAAATTGCTGTTTGTAGATTGAAGATTTGAAGTCAGAGCATAAGAAGGAGCTGGAGACTCTTGGTCAAAGTATTTCTAATGCTGAAACAAAACAGAAACAGAAATTAACAGGTTGAATTGGTTTCTACACCTCACAAAAATTCTTGTGTGCTTTTCCTAATCTATATAATAAAAGTCTTTGATGTATGTGTGGTCCATGGTACATTTAGAGAATGACGAAGAATATGAGAACAAAGTTATGTCTTTGTAATTGGTCAGCAAGAGGAATAGGGAGTTGGCACACTTGGAGCTGTGTCTTTTGTATATATGTATGAATGTATGTATGAGCACTTGTTATAGCGCCCCTTCAAGATTTCTACTCAGAGGCGCTGAGAAAAGGCTGAATCGGAGTTTGTAGCGCATGAGCAATTGCAAGTGAAGGACTTCCCCAGGGTCCCTGCGCGGCGGCTTAGGTGGATTCACCCGCAACCTGTGCAAGGCACCGAACCAGGATGTTCTGTGGTAATTTATATTGAGAAAAGGCTTTGTGTAATGCCGATGCCATAGTTGCAGCTAACCAGTAAGAGAAAAGGATTTTCCTTGGAAGGGACACTACTCAAGCTGTATGTACTGTGGTTCTGTTTTCTATTTAACAGTATCATTTATTTTTATGAAGACCTATTAGAAATTGCTAGGGAAACATTGCTTGATGTCAGTTTATCAGTTTTACAATAATTTTTTTATTTCGTTGTTATTGTTAGACTTACAGCGAAGTCATGATAATCGACTAAAAGAATTAAAGGCTCAGTTTGAGACGATCAAATCAGCATTGATGGTATGTGTTATACTTTTCAGAACATTGTTAGTATGTGTTATACTTTTCAGAGTATAACGTGCCACAAATATGGATTTTGCTAATACGACTTGCTTATACCTTGTTGTTTTAACATGAGCTGGCAAGTGACACTTCCTGGAGTCCTAAACAAAGGCCAGTGTTTTTTGCAACTGTGAAAACTTTTTTCTTGTAGATGAACTGAGCAAATCCAAAATATTTCCATGTTGTCCCCTTTTATCATGGACTTCATAAATTTGTTTATGTTTTTCACTTAATCTAGGGCCTAGCCTCAACAGTAGGTTCAAAAGTGGCTTCAGTGCAAATAAAATGTCTCTAAAAGCCGTGACTGTATGTCTGTAATAGCTATGACACTGTCACATGAAAGGATTCTTGATAAAAATGCTGCTGCTGTTATATATTTTCAGGAGAAAATCGATCATTTGAATGCTGAATGCACAGAACTTCGACAGCGTAATCAGAATCTATTGGAGGCTGACCCAAGTGCATCGAACAATTTCGGAACTTCAGAAGCAGAAAAACAGGCAGAAAATCTGAAGCAGGAAGTAGAGAGCCTGAAAGTTGTGGTTGAATTACGCAATAAGGAGAACAACAAATTAAGAAAACACAATGTCGCTTTGGAATCACAGGTAAACCATCAGTCAACTGATGATACCAAATCGTACCTAGTGACTCCTGCATTGCTAGAGTATAAACACCAACTGGTGATGAGCAATTTCCAACATAATGTCAAGGTCATGCTCAAATGCCCAGTTCCTGAATGTCAAAAAAATTATACATTAGAGATTCTTTATCTTTGTGCAAACTTTCTCTTAAAAGTAAAACAGATTTAGTCGGTCGAAAAGTTGCTTACTCTGTTCAGTTTGATCATTCTGTAAAATTGTGTGGTTTGTTTTAATCGCACTTTTTTTTAGTGATTGGTTGTTTGATATGAAAGTGAATTGACTAGGTAACTTTCTGCTTAGCTTTGGTTCATTTTAAGTATTTGGTTGAATTGACTTCATTGTTCATTACTTGAATTTGTATAGCGCCTCTTCAAGGGAACTACTCAGAGGCGCTTGACTTACAATAGGTTTGTTATTACTTGTTTTGAACTGGAGCAAGTTTGAAGTTCTGGTGGAGTGGAATTGGTGGAATAAAAGGGTAAACTTTATCTTTACAGCTAGAAGAATTGGCGGAAGCAAAACAGAGAATCCACCAATTGGAACAGAAATTGGAAAACACGGAAGCCATTGTTCATATGAAATCCGATTATGAAAGGTGAGAAGTTTCAATCTAATCTAATCTACCTAATGATTTCTATGGCATCGTTATCATGTGAGTAGTGACTTCACAGATGTGAACTTGTTTAGTATGATGGTGTGGATGTAACCAGAGTTAAGTCAATGAAGAAGTATGCATTAACGGTATCGAAAGAAGCAGTTGGGTTAAGGTCAATGAGGGCAGTTACTTTACCTTTATCTGTGCAGCTAATTATGTTATTGTGAAGAGTAAGTAGAGCAGTTTCAGTTGAATAGGTATTTCTAGTAGGCAGAATGGCAGGGAAGATACAGCTTGGCAACTGCTTTTTCCAAGTTTTGTTAATGTTAAGACATGTGGAGTAGTTGGTTTTGAGACAACTAGTAATGTGAAGATATGATATGCTTAAGCATATTTGATGACAGTTTATGAGCTGAGTGCAATATGAATATATTTGTAAGTCATGTACATAAGCATGACTATCATGATTAAATATGAGAGGAGCGCAGCAGCCAACTAGGAGCAATAGTAGGGGCCTATAAAAGAATCTTGAGGAACACCACTTATGAGGGCAACAGAGGAGAGGCCGTGAAATTCAAGTTATTTGATGACCTGATAGATACGTGGTCAACCAGTCATGGACTGAGATCAGTTCAACCATGGTAATTAGCCTTTCCAGAAAAAGAATGTTATGATCAACTGTGTCAAATGCATAACTTCGGCCAAGAAAGCTAAAGAGAGTATAGTGGCCAGTGTCAGTATAGATATCAATAGGACAATGAAAACTACACAAAGGGTGGTAGTTTCTGCGAAATGGTGTAACGGATGGACGGATTAGGAGGAAGAAGGTAAATAACATGAAGGTATTTAGTAAACATGTCATACAGACAGCTCTCTAATACTTTGTTTGCTGATAGATATAATTATTAACAACTTCAAGTACAAATTCAAATTGGAAACTTATGTGGAACAGTTCGGGCATTGTACAGCAGCACCTAACTGTTGCAGTGTACTGGTAGTAACTGTAATAATTTGTACACTTTCAACAAACCATCCTATATATGTCAAGAAAGTTGGGAGTTTCTCAAGGAGAATAAGGATAGACAGTGGGACATCTTTGGAATATCTCTTGGGAGATATACAAGGCTCATTTTCCCTTCCAGCATCTTTCTATGTACAACATTTCACTGTTGCATTCAAAGGCACTGATTTGATATTTTCATTCACAAGGGTTGAATCCTATTTTGGATTAAAACAACTGAATTTGTAATAGAACAAGAGTGAATTGGCATGTACATTTAGTACATGAAAACTAATATTAAAGAAATCGTGATAAATTTTATAAATGCAGGGAGCTTTCAGAGAAACACACAACGTTGCTACAAAGATACAGTAAGGAATCCAAGGTGAATAAGCGGTTGTCTATGAACAATGAGGAGCTGATGTGGAAACTGAACCAGGCTGCAGTTGCTCCATCTCCAACATCTCCGAGAGCCATTCGTCGTAGCCATAGTGGGCCACCTACAAAAAGTGCTCCAGGAACCCCCCTTGTCTACAGAAGGTCTCAGCCGGAAATGGGCTCAGAGTCGTTCTTCTCAAATGATTCTGCACAAGATCTGGAAGACTGACAAGCCGTGTAACTTGAAATTAACTGTAACAAATTGCATTTGCAAGTCAGTATTGACTGATGGGCTTCTGAAGTATTACTCGTAAATTGTTTAATGGTAAAAAGTCTGAAGTTTTATCCTCCGTGTAATTTTGTGCTTCTTCTCTAATGTGATATTTTCGAGCTTATAGTCCAGAATTCTTTAATTTGCATATCATTTAGATTAATTACATTTTACTATTATTATTATTGTGAAACAGGAAGTTCATTTGAATAATATTGTATGAAATCAAGTCCACTTCCACTAAATGCCTTTTTGGAAAATTGGAATCAATTTTTTCTTAAATTCTAATATTTGCAAATATATTGTCCTGTGGGTTTTAAACTATGATCAGCACATGTTTGAATAGTATTTAAGATGACAAGGTTTCCTTGTGAAATCCAGGTTTAGATCAGTTGTTTTTGGCTGTTAACCCTTTAATGACGAGCGTTTACTAAAAATGCATAGGAAACAAATGCAGCTCGTCGTTAAAGGGTTAAAGAAACATGGTGCTTGTACATTTTTTACAGGTTTTTATAGTAGCTATCCCTTCAGATGGGGCTGTATAAAATGCCACATTTTTCTTGTATAATAAGTTATTTGCCAGTATGTGATTAACAAGTAGTTGAATCTGGCGAAGAAAACGTGTATATAACATTTGGTTTTAATCTGTTGGACTCGTAGGTTATATGCATGCACTCTGCGTTGTACTGGTTAAAACTTAAATTGTTAGCCAACTTGAGAACAAAGAACAGCACAACATTACTATTTTTTGTACGATTCTTGTTCTGTACCAACCAAAACCGATCTACTGCATGTACAACAGCTACCATTACAGAAAAGAAAATAACTTCCAAAATAAAAACACTGCAACCAGGCATATGTGTTTTTCATTAATAGCGTTGTTTGTCAAGTTCTAGAAATTATTTGCTCTAAGAACCCCTGCAGTAAATTTTTTGACTGACTATGTGCTATCAGTTGCTTGCTTAAACTAGGGTTGGAAAGGTGTTTCTCCTTCCTCTTCAATGAGCTTGTTGTGAATCTCCATCAGTCCCTTGAAATACTTGACTGTCTTGACCTTCAGTTCCAAGGTAGCATCCTCGTCACTAAGGAATAACGTGTGAGGATGCTGTTGGAATGCTGATACGGTCCACATGTGGTTGATGCCTTCCTCAATGGCTTTGTATAGTGCCAGCGCTTTGTGTGCTCCTGTTATCAGGATCAACACCTGCAAACAGACAGTCAACAGACAGATAATAAGCATCAGTAAACAGAGGTTGATAAATTCAAGTGTTGAACCTTACAAAAAGCCAACATCATACTTTACTTACACTGCTGGTTATGTTGATCTGCATGTGATATTGCATGTCTTGGACAATGGACACCTGGTTTTCTTCTCAACACAGTTTGACCTTACCTAAGTTATCTGAGCCACTTTCCTTTTAACATAATTTGACCTTACTTAAATTATCTGAGCCACTTTACATAAAAGTACTATGAAAATACTTGGAAGATAAACTTGTTACATACAAATAGTAGGAACTGAATCTGTGATCATTACTTGATGTCACTCTCACCTCTCGTGCGTCCATCACGGTGCCAACACCAACAGTCAGTGCCTGCTTTGGTACGTCTTTAATCTTCCCACCAAAGAATTTTGCATTGGCCTGAATGGTGTCCAGTGCAAGTGTTTTAACTCGGGTCCTTGAGACCAAACTTGATCCAGGCTCATTGAAAGCAATATGACCATCTGGACCAATACCTAAAATAACAAAATGCAAAAAAATATGACCTTCACACTGCCATAAGTTTTTCAAGTGTGTGAAAATTGGAAACTTGATTTCCATTTATTTGTTGGCTTATTGTAGGTCATATTAAATAACAAGGAACTCAGAAAGAGAATTTTTACTGATGAACAGTTATGTTAATCGTAAGTTAATCTTGTACCCAGTATCATACTTTCGTACAATGTTACTATTACTAGGTGATCAGGAAATATAATTCCACGAAAGGCGAGTTAACAGAAACATCAATTCAAGCCTGTTGTGCCTTGTCCCTTACTGGACCTTCCTCTTGAAATATTTGCAAACCAGGTATATCATGTTCCGTTTCATTTTATTCTGCTCAGCATGCATTTTCAAGCTGCATTAAACTTTAAAGTATTAAATCAGTTACTGTTGTTGAGAGGTACTTAAAATATGTTAAACTCTTAAGTGTCTTAATACGTAGCCTACACACAAAAATACATAAGACTATAATGAAATTTAAAACTGAATTAAATTAAAATAGATTCAGATTTGTAATAATAATTTGTTCTAATCTATTGACTTCTATAGTGGCACAATTGTAATGCACAATGCATCAATAGACCAGGCTCATTCAAATGAAATACCAAATAGGTTGGATTCGCAAAGGTCACATTTAGATGTTAAGTAATTTTTTGCTAGGTTACCATAACTGATATTTGTAACACTTGGGACTACAAGCATCCAATCAATGCCTACCACCAATGAACAGTTCAACTCCTCCAGCTTCCTTGATTAGCCGTTCATAGTTTTCGCACTCCTTCTGCAAGTCTGCAGCATTTCCATCGAGAATGTGAGCGTTCTTTGGATCAATGTCGATATGTTTAAACAGGTAATTCCACATGAACGAATGGTAACTCTCTGGATGATCTCTTGGAATACCTGAACATTTACAATCATTGCATTCATACATTACATGCATAGTTTAAACCATTCTGCAAACTAACTTTTCCCACACCTTTTAGAAGGCGTTACATAATGTCCAATATAATTATTTAAGAGCATTGAAGTATTGTTAAATTTGCACTGTCAGGTTTTAAAGAGGCTAACAAATGTTTTTAATTTACACTGTCAGGTTCTTAATTGGCCAACTATATTATATTTACCAGTAGTATGCATTACTTTCAAAGGACTTTGCACCATTCGGCTATTAAATAAATGAAGCAACAAATGCCACCCTATATTATGTTTAGTGTGTATCACATATCACTGGACAAAGGTACTTGAACAGACGCTGACGCACCCACGTATTCGTCCATGTTGAACGTCTTGACATATTTGAACGACAGTTCGCCCTTGTTGTAATACTCCACCAGTCTCTTGTACAAGCCAACTGGTGTGCTACCTACAACACATCGCAGCCAATCACATTACTCCAACGTAACAAAAGCCAACTCTTTAAGTTAATGCAAGCTTGACCTTAGATACACAAGGATAATTGAGCACATGCTTAGTAGATACATGTACAAAACAACTGTGCATGTAACAACCATACACAATCTTTCTTGCTAGTAGACAGCTGAAGTTTGTGTTTTCCACAATCCGAAAACAATAAATGTCTGTAAAAGTGTCTCAGATCTATGAAAGAATAATGAGAAAGAGTTTTTTTCTTTTCTCAGGCCCTCAGTCAACAAGAGGTGAATTCCATATTCCTTCATAATTGGCAGCTCCATTTGTCATTTGTTGCTCACCACACACCAATTACAAAAATATACTTCTTAGTGACAGAGGCAGTGAAGCAAAAGCGCATTTGTCATCAGTACACTACAACCCATGCTATTGATTGGGTCTCTAGATCAAATATGCCACTTTTGCATAGTAACATACATCTTTTCTGTCAACACAAGATCAGTGCAGATCGAAGTGCAAAGAATTATGTGGAGGAAAGTGAGCTCTTGCTGAATACCTGCATGAGCACAGTAAACAAAGACAGATAAAGGAGCAGAGACAAACAACCAAAAATTATAAATTTAACAACCTGTTGGCAAGCCCAGTGTGAAATACTTGTCTGGTCCGGGTTTGAAGTCATGGACTCTTTTCTTGATGTAACGAGCGGCCCATTCGCTCACCTTGTCATAGTTGTCAAGTATAACCAGCCTCATCTGATCAAACACAAATTATATGTTTTTATGTTTAAGCATAATCACAAATGCCGTGAGATTCACCACTCCAGAATAGCAGAAAGCAAGCAGAAGATTCAGCTGCCATTTCAGTCATAGCAGGTCAAGTTAACCAGTGTCTCACCTGTAGAGTTCTGGCTCAAACAGTTAAGCCTAATTTAAAGTGCACTTTTAGATGTGCCGGTCATGTTCCAGTGCCTTTAAGAAGTTTGAAAAAGACCGAGCTGCATATATATTCAGACAAATACATACATACGGCTTGGCTCAAGAAAAAAAACATTTCATATATATGGCTGCATTTTTATATATGCTGCTAGAACTTATGTCCTTATTTTAAGCAATCATCAGAAATAAAACCATAACATTCTTTTAAAGAATTTCTTGAGCTAGTTTGTTACTCTCTAATATTACTCTGTTAATTATTTACATCCACTAAACTTCTTATAAATACATTGTTTACAAGTACAGCACTATTTCTACTTCAGTCTGAGTTGTTCTTGTTCCTAGTTCTATAGAATTCACTTAACTAGGTAAAGTATAAGTCTGCCCCGTCTTGTCAACGTTCACCGAAGTGTACAAAATTTAAAATCCATACAATTCCTGTGATACAGACATTAAAGTTGCTTAACTTCATATAGACATGAGTTAAACACAATAAAAGAGATAAAGAAATAAAAACATCATTAAAGTAAATTTACTGATCCTTGCATTATGCATGTTCATACGGATAGAAATCAAACTACCATGTAGACTTTTATTAGAATCAGCTGCTATCAGTTTATACTGAAACAACAAGAAGCCCAAATAAAATACCGCTGCTAATTATGTGCAAATATCTATTCAGGTCCACTCAATCAAGCCAGCAGTTCTCTCAGCACTAGCCTACACTTCTCTCAGCACAAGCCTACACTTCAAATATCCACTCAATCTAGCCAGCAGTTCTCTCAGCACAAGCTTACACTTCTCTCAGCACAAGCCTACACTTCAAATATCCTGAGAGGCAATAAAATGTGCTAAGGACTATAGATCCTCTCCTATGAGAATAAATCTTAATGAGTGATTAGTCATTGTATTTCATAAGTTCACAGGAAGCCTTTAATGATAAAGCTGATAAACTGATAAACCTATGTTCAGAAAACTGTTTAGATTCTACCTTATTTCTGCATACCATAAACAAGCTATCTCTAGTTTCTGCACATCATAAACAACCTGTGTACACAAACCTACTGAAAACTCGGCCAGGAAGTTACAGGCCAATGTACATTTGCAGTTCAAAGTTCAAAGGGCACTGGAGGTCACACGTTGTTTAGAGATTCCTAAACTAATAGGCCGTGTTGTCCATTACTTGTAACACCTTACTGTAACTAGCTACTATTTTGTGGTAACTTTAATAATAACTAGTTACTTTACATCAAAAGCAACTTACAGTGGTAACTGGTTACTTGTATGAGGTAATGGTAACACAAAATTAGTTACTTTATATTACTTTTAAATCAACCTATGTTCTTGTCGTCTAGTTTGATTATGGTGCTATAAATATATTAAATGTACTTTATCATCAACCTGCAAATTCTCTGGTTTACATGTGTTAAAGTGACCCAGACATTTCTGTTTGTGCTCATATCCTTGAACTCTTTACTTATAAAATTAATCAATTTCAAAGTTTATTTTTATTGTGGAGGGAGCTAAAAATTCAAATTAACACTACCACTTACAGTAACTAAAAATACTTAGTTACTTTTTCAAAGTAACTGTAATCAGTTACTAGTTACTTTTTTCTAAAGTAACTATTTTTGGTAACTAGTTACTTTTTCTTTTCTAATAACTAGTTACTTTTCCAAAGAAACTATCCAACACTGCTAATTGGTGCAGTAAAATGGCAAAGTAAGTTTCTAGTCCTTAAAGCTTTAACAAGAAAACGAATCGCTGACAAGTCTGTTAAGTTTTACATGGCAAAACAAGTTGTCCTTTACTTGTGACTTGGAAGAACAATGGGTGGCTCGATTTGCCAAGACATTATAATTAGGGGTGGGCAATGATTAAAACTTTTAATAGAAATTAATCGCACGATTAAAATTTTTAATAACACGATTAATTTTTAACGCATGTCGCCATAGATAACAAGTACAACTACTCTATCGGATAAACTCAGAGTAGTTACGTTGAATATGCGCTATATAAATGCTTGCAGTCAAAAAACAAGGAACAAACACACTTACTGTACTTATTTTTTACTTTTTAAGTTTTTTTACTTTAAAGTTTAAAATGAGCAGTTTTATCAAGAATTCTTTTAGCGCATTTCTATAAATAATTGGGCGCAGTGACAATCTAGGTTAACAAATTTAATCGTAATATGTTAATTAATTAACGTTAAGATTAATCGTCGTTAATAACGTGTTAAATGCCCAGCCCTAATTATAATACAGGCAAACCAGATATAGAGTAAATCACCTGTGGAACAAACTACAGTGTCTGAATGCTCAATCAAGTGAAAATTAACCAAAACTATTTTGCAGTAACACAAACGAAATGAAATATTTAAGGCAAGTGCAAAAATACTGCGTACAAAAACAATTCCAATAAGCTTAAGGATATTTTCGAGTTGTAAACATTTTCGGCAGATGCATGATGACTAAGCTGCATCGACTGAAAATGTATCACATGGCTGTCTACCTGCTTTCTTTATACACACAATTTTACAATCAACACAAAAGGTTAATCAGAAGCTCTAGCGGATGAACCCACATCCTGCAACGTTATCCTCACAAATACCGGGGGCACAATCTACTGAAATAAAAACGTCTAATACGTTGTTTATTCTTATATCGATGGCAAAGCCTAATCAAGCGATCAGGTGAGTTGAGCGTTGGGTTCAAGTACATAGGCCTGGAAAGGAGGCGGATACATCCATACACCCACATGACGCCACTTAACTGCTACTTTACTAATAAATATAAATAACCTGCTAAAATCCGAATCGCAAAAAACCTCTCACCTTAATCAGTTGTCAGGAAATTGATTAGAGTTTAAGAACGAACTCTTCTGCTGCTCTGCAAAATCTGCGACGCTTTATAACGATCTCTACAATCAAACGAGCCTTTTATTGTCAACAGCACAGGTCAAGCTATAGGTCAACAGGGTGAAAGGTCAGATGCAGGTAGTTTGATACGCCATCAGCTGTTGTCGATTCTGAATTATGATGCGCCAGTACATAAATTGAGAAAAATGTCAGCGCGATCAAATAATTAGGGTGTTTGCAATGTTTGACGGTACAGGCGTTCAAAATAAACTTCCATTAACAAAAATATTGTGGAGCCAGCGTGTATAGTCTGGTAGCTCACCGAGTTTCATATCAGCAAGTATCTTTTCCTGTAGGCTCTGGTATATAATTAACGTTGTGAACCTTGCGATGCAAAATAATAATACAAGACTCGGTGGAAATAAACAAACCGAATACATAGAGCGAAAAGTTAAAATTCGATTGTTTATTTCTGTATGCAGGTCAAATCTTTAAGAGGATATACCGGTTCTGGTGAAGGATCTCATCCAATCATTTCATTGAAAAACTGAGCAAGGTCGAGGCCATACAATCGCTATAGAAACCCGCGTACATTTAAATTTACTATGCAATGTGCATCAAGTTATATATTGATAATGCCCTAGCCTACTTACAAAAAGGTTCGTAAGTGTACGATGGAAACAGAATTTCTTTGGACACATTATTTTGGATTGGTCAAACATAATTAGCCTACGCCAAACATCTGATCCATCATATCATCTGAGCTGATCACCAAAACCTCCTCTTGCTATCTCTCCACAGGTCTTTCGCTCAAAACTGAAGACGCCGCTCTTTCAAAAATGCTATCCCGCTTCCTCCTCTCCCCTTACCTCCCTCGCCGTTTCAATACGAAACACCTTCCATTCCAGCCGTAGGCATGCCTGCTTGACCCCTTTTGATCTTGACCTGAAATCAATTTTACACCTGTGATCCCACCTATTGATTCTGTTTTGACGAATAAGTTGACTTCGCTTTTCAGGTGCTGTAGAAATCTAGAAATTACGAATAACAACATGTCATGTTTGCAATGGTGGACTCCATATAGGCCTAGATAAATACCACAGATTGGCTCGACGAACAATAATCGTTGCAACCATGCAAGAATCTGTTGAGCATCTTGGCACACGACAGAATTATAATAGGGAAGCAGACATACGTACGAGCAAGTCGGGCATTAAGCCCATGGATTTAAGCTCATTTAACGCAAGTAGGAGTTGCATAGTTACTCGCCTTTCATATTTTCGTCTTTAACCGCTGGTTATTTTTATGTACTTTTTCGTCGACCTGTGAACCAAGAATTTAAATGCCTTGGGGTCTCAAGACCAGAAAAATGTGGCCCTAATCTTGGAATTGAAACCTGTGGTCTTGGTCCCAATTAATACTCCAGTTTGTTATTGTTCTCGGTTTTTGTCTTGATCTTGAGTTCTTGGTCTTACTGTTGGTCTTGATCTTGTGTGTGTGGTTGCCGACATGTAGTAATACAAACAGACAGACAGGGAGACATACAGATAGACAGACAGAGACAGACACACAAACAGACAGACAGACAGAGAGCAAACTGTAATATGAAGAATGCCAGCTCTTGTAAAACTAAAGCAAATAATTGAGTGAAGATATGGTTTAATTTGAAAATTTAGTATAAAGAGCTTGAGAAAATTGGACTTAGTGATTGCGGTTTGCATTCTTGGGATTTATTGATATTTGTACCTTGCATTAGGTCTACTAGATCTTCCGTCTTTGCCTGTATGAATTCGTCTGCCCTGAGGTAATAACTGCCACTGTTGCACGTTGTGCAAGTCATCTTCTAATATTGCAGACATTCTTGGTTTGTATATATAATTTGTTTGTTTGTTTCTTTGAATGTATCAAGCTTGCCATGTACAGTGCTGTGTGTTTGCTAGTGCTTCTCATTAAAGAATATTCTAACTTACTTACTTACTTAAATAAAACCAGCAAAAACCCGACGAAATTTGAACTTTTTTAACAAGATCAATGAGCAAGACATACACCAAATTACGAATATCACCGAACAAGACCATCATTGATAACGTTATCAGAGTTCAAGCACAAAGAGCACAGATACTGTCAGAAGTTGACAGACGCTGCATTGTCTAAATCGAGATCTACTACTGAGTCCTTCATTTTTCCTTTCCTGATCAGTTGTAGCTTGATCACTGGAATTTTGCCATTGGCTGAACTTCCACTTGACCCCGAGGACCTCCGAAGTTCACCATCTTCAGAAGCATTTTTCACAGTCAGACGAAGTGAAGAGCCTTTGTCAATTAGTTGTCGTTCATAAGCCAAAGCCAACTGGCTAACAACACGTCTTTCAACCTAAAACAGTTGCACAAAGCTCAAACTCTCTATCAACTACAAGTTACCAGTGAAATAAGTATGATGGACAAAGTCAAAAACTCATGGTCCATTTAGAACAGCACATTTTTGACAAAATAGCAAACTTTTAAGGGTTCTTGCAAACTGAGCAAAATCTCTGAAAACTAAGTAATTTACTACAGGAATACAGAGAACGTCTTGGGGAAACGAGCTTTTTCAGTTGTTGGAACTCAATTTCGGGATTTACTCCTGCATCTGTTCGTTCTGATCAGTCACTGGTGTCATTTCAATCGTGGCTCAAGACTAACTTTTTCTGCTGGCATATTCACTGTAGGCTGTCTCTGTCTAAGAGGACTGACCTTCAGGGTATTGCCTTGATTATGACTTAGTTCTGGTGCACCATTGGTTGATACCATGTGCAATGTGCATAAGATACCAGCACTAGAAAAGTTCCTAATTAATAATAATAACTCCATGTATACTGTAGAGCTGGAAGTGTGACAGGCAATAAATCTTGATTGGCCTACAAGGAAAATGCATATAGCTAAATGTGGCATTACTGGTTTCGTGGACCTGCCTCAAAAGCAAAGTTCTGACTATGACAAAAGGTAAGTAACCAATACATAAACTAAATATACTAGCACTAAACAATCTGTTTAAAAAGCTACATAATGAATTCATAAGCTATGCCTCTTTATCAGCTTCACTAGTTCTTGAATAGTTAGTTCTGTTGGTCTCGTCCATTTCCATAAAAATCGTACGATGTGTAAGAGATATATCCGAGTGAGTGAAACACAAACCTCATGCTTGATTGACCTCGCTCCATAATGAACATCATATCCATCAGCCAAAATGTCTATAACTTGTCTATCCCACGTCAGATCAATGCTGTGCTTCTCATTCGCCTGGAAAATCATCATCCAATATGGTAATACCAATAGATTAGTAAACTGTTTAAATGAGTTGGCACAATTTTCCAGCATCGGCAAGGGTGTCATAAAACATTAATAACCTAGAAAATCACTGTTCTGTGTGTTACTTGATACTACTGGAGGCCATCACCTCTGTTGACAAAAGTATCAATATCACTGTGCAACACTCTACCAATGCTACTGCATTCTTTGCTTACAACACATCAATTGTAATGCAAGGCACCACAATTTCATTTCTGGTGACAACAACCTTCAACCCTAAGTAGTAGTTTGGATAAGAAGAAACCCAACAACGAAAGCTGGATAGCTGATACCCAAAAGGATGCCCTCTATTCCGAAACGTTAATGAAACGAGCAGCAAGGTCATGTTCTTCTTCTTCTTATTTTTCTTCCATCAGTTTCCCGACGATGAGGCCCTTATGAAGCCTCTCCAGTCTTTTTAGCTTCATCATCATCACAAGGGTTTCTTGGTCATTTTGCCAGACGGTGACCAGTCCTCTCCTGGCAGGGTAAGGAGACCGGTGGGTCTTAACCCATTCGATGGGTCATGACCTCCTTCGCTCTAAGATGTCCTTCCAACACCTGCCGCCTGCGTTGATGCTTTTCGGCAGGGTTGGCAAGTTGTTGCCACCGCCGGTTATAACCGGTTATTGCCATGGCTATAACCGTCCCGGCAACAACCTCTTAGCAATAATGGCAACAACCTCTTGGCAGAAAAATGGCAAAAAAGTGTTGGCAATTTTAGAAACTATTAATTATTGTGGTAATAAAATATGGAATCTTCACAGTTAGCTTCATTTTTTATTTCTTCTGGCTTGCTACTTTACAGAGTTAATTGATTTAAATATATCATGCTTTAAATCAATCAAGTTTTTCCAAAAAAAATCACCTGATTTAAATAACCATTTAATTTCTTCCTAATAAAAGACATTTACAAGTTTTACATATTAAGTACAGTCAACATCGAATTGTGTAATTATGAATTAGAAATTTTGCCAAACCATTGGCTTCTATACACTACTAATAAATTATATACTACCAGGTAAGTATATAGGCCTATAGAAAAGGCAATGACCCTGTTGACCTAAATATTACTACTGCAGTGCAAATGGCAGTTTATCTTGGAGTAGTTGAACTGTAGGTCAGAATTTTTTTATCTCATTAACTTTGACTACATTTATACTAAAGGGTAATATAGATTTACTACAGTAGTTTTAATTTCCCACAAGAAACATTTATTATAACTATGCAGTCTGTGCAGTGAAATATAATTTTCATTTGCCTTGCCCTTACTTTGGAGAAAATGGGCAACAACTGGCAATAACCGGCCGGCAACAACTGGCAATAACCGGCAATAACCGGTTATTGCCACTGTCCCGGCAACAATAGGTTGTTGCCGGCATTAACCCAACCCTGCTAAGTTTTCGGGGTTCCTGATGACCTCCGAAGGTCATGTAAGCTAACATAATCACTCATTTGCTGCACACCCTTATTAACACAATCCTGCCACTAGTACACAATGGCCCTGGGGTTGAAGGATCTCAAATATGAGGAGCAAATATATCTACAGCAATCCAAAAACTAAACAGTTTGCCTAACTATCATTTATAAGCAAGCAGAGATACAACAATGTTTTAAGGCAAGAGGAAACAGTTACCTTTTTGGCCCAGAAATCCAACTCTTTGATGACAAGCTTGGTAAGTTCTGACCGAGAGAAAGGAAGAAAGTAGACGATTTCATTGATTCTTCCAAGAAACTCATCTCGGCGGAAATGTCTCTGACAGGAGAAAAACAAACGCCTACAACTTGCTTTTACCTACCACTCTCAAAATGATTTCAAAATAAACACACACAGGTACACATACCGTAATTGGGCCTATTATAATTACAATGGTACAAAACCTTATAGTCAGTGATGTTGCAAAATCTTCAAAAAAATCACAGTACCCTGTGACCCACTGGCAGAAAATGTATCAAAATCTGGTGTCTATTATATATCGTTATCTTACAATGTTATCATAGTTAATGTGTTAAAATTATAATACTCATAAACTTCACAAAGTGTATCAACAATCCCTGAATTCTCTTGAAAGCTACCTTCAGAATAGGTTGAACAACTTTATCTTTAAACTGTCTGGAAATTGTAACCTTTTCTGTTATTTCCAGGTCATCTGCAATAAGAAAGAAAATTCAATTAGCAATCCTATAAGTCAACCATTTACCATTTTTGAACACCACTTACACATAAGTGACGCAATCTAATGCACCCATAATTTAAACAAATACGTTTTCAGTAGGTGGTACCATTAAGGAACCTTTCTTCATGGCTAAAGATAGATAAACAATGCATATATTTCAAAGCTTTTCACAATAATGTTTCCACTGAATCAGTTACAACTAAACAGATGACTATCAGGTTATCACAAGAAGATTTTCTACAGACAAATCGAAGATAAAAAGCCAAAATATTGCTGACCATGCACTAAATAAACGAAAATAAATTTAAAAACATCAGTCACTGAGTAAGCAATACTTGCCGAGTTTTCCCTCAACTCTCTGAGCATAGATTTCTTCAGCTTCTTTCCTGAGCTGAATAGCATAATCTGCAATTTCTTCACTTGCCAGGTTAGAAGTCATAATGAAAATTGCATTCTGGCAGTTGACAGTCTTGCCTTTGCCATCTGTAAGCCGACCCTGCAAAAAAGTTTATTTGACTGCTTAATATTAGCAACAAACTTGTCCACAACAGCAACAAGTAACTAGCAACTAAGTATATAAGGACTATGCATAAAAATAAATTATAAAAATCTGTTAAATGCTATAGCCAACAAACTTCACACACACATACAAATTTAACATTCAGAAGGACATCTGATACCAAGGATTGTGAAAATATCTGTTGCACACTACTTTAGTTTTATAAATTGCAATAACTGTAATCAGTAACTTCTATTGTGCCATAACATTAACTAAATGGAAGCTAATTCTTTTTTATGGTCCACTGCTTTTCTTAACAATAAAGTTTTGGTGGCTTAAAGACTGTATGGCATTGTAGTGTTTGTACCTCTGCTCAACCTAAAAGCCATATAAGGAAACAGAAACAATTTCAGACTCCCAACATACACTTCACAGACAAGATCACACAAGTCACAAATGTTACAATAGTTCAACTTCTGACAGTAGTACCTGCCATTTATGGCAACAATTGAAATTGCAGTTGAGTTACCTCATCAAAAAGCTGAAGCAAGGTTGTTAATACATCTGGATGTGCTTTGTCTATTTCATCAAAGAGAACAACGGCATTTGGACAAGATTTCAGCTGCTTTGTCAGCTGGCCACCTTCATCATGGCCGATGTAGCCAGGAGGAGAACCTATAAATTTTGCCACCTACAATTGATAAAGATCACAAGTCACTACTAGCAATAAGATAAATTAGAGTAATCGTGTGTGTCCCTCCCATCTGAGCCCAGTTGCTGTAGTGGCACTTCTCTCTGCACTTCTGGTGTCTTACAGGGATCTGTTCTCAGCCCCTTATAATGTACAATCTTTGCTTTGTCAATCATCTGCATAGCCATTTCCCTCTGGAGTCTAGCTACAGCTGGCATTGTAATTTCATTACGAAAAACTGCGAAAGCACCTGGGGTAACTCTGGATAGTAACACTTGAAGAGTTCGGTCTTTAGTTGTGAGTGGAATGCATCAGAAGAGAGTGCAAGAGGAGAAGAGGTGAGATTCAGAGACGAGACAGGAGAATGAGCAAACTGGCGGAGATCTTGATTTTGCGATGAACATGTGCTGCATGACATTAGTACGTTCGATATTTAGCTTTCTAGTTGTTCACCCAAATCATCTGTTGCTTGCGAAAAGTCGAAGACCAGATCAATGGTCCACACATACATACACAACGTACCCTTGTTGGGTGCCTAAGTTATGCCAATTCGTTTCTTTCAGGTATCTCAGATTGTGAACTCATAACGCTACAGTGCATCCAATGTTGCTGCACCTCCTTGAACAAACTTCTTGACCTTAACCCTACTTAGCAGCTGCAATATTGGGGTATAAGTCTTTGGCTAAGCCACAATGCAGAACTGTCCTGGGCTCTCCTTCATTCCATACTACTGTCCCCAAAAGAATGGAACCAACTACCAATGTTTCTCCAATGCCTGAAGTCTTCATTCAAGAAATGCCTCAAAACTCATTATTTCTCACTGGTTTTGAACATCTGGATACATATCTAACTGCATTTCACCTGGCGACTAACTATTCCTCGCATTCGCATATCTTTGAGGTTTGGCATGCACTAAAATTCTCATATAATAATAATAAATGGCCACCTGTTGCAAACTTCACAGGTGGCCAGGTTCTCAAGCCAGTCTGATATATGGCCTCTTGTTTCATCTTTCAGCATTGCAGAGTATAATTTATAGACCAGAATAGTACAAAATCTTTTGCAAATTAATATGTAAGTCACCTACAGAGTTCAATGAAAACCACAATTTATACTTGGGAAACGATAGTAAAGCTAATTATATTTACCTCATGCTTTTCTTGATATTCTGACATATCCAGTCGGATAAAACTCTGGAGACAGAAGCAAACAATTATTTTAGATTTAAAACAACTACTGCAATTATAGTAATATATACAAAAACATATATACTATGTCTTTTATCCTCGTGGCAAATGTCACAATGAAATATACATGCTCAAATGCATTGTTGTTATAGTGGAATCCTACGAGTTCTAACAGTTGAACAAAAGAAGATATATATGACGTCAGAGGTAAAAAACTGTCACATGTCGGTTTCTGACCTTGTTATTCAGTCATATTCTACAAGTAATCTGCTTCAAAATACAGAATGAAAATATCTTTTTTCTAACTGAAGTTATGCACGTATGGCTTTATGGCTTTTTCATTGGTATAGAGTGAAAAAATCGAATAAATTTTTTTTTAAATATTTGTGTCATTAAAGCCCTCAGCAGCCATTACTTGATTATTCTGCAATTTTGCTGAGCAATAAAGGACTATATTCTGTGTTGAATAAAACAAACGGCATCAAAATCGGATTACTACTTTGCAAATTATGGCAAACTCAGAGACAACTGCTGAATTGAAGAATGTTCTACATTGTTGACCCCTCTTGCCTATTTCAGCTTCTAGCTCAGTATCTATGAAGCGACAAGCGACGGGTTTTGAGCCCTGGTGTCACATATATGCCTACATGCCATTAACACATCAGAAGCCACAAAGAAAAGCAGAGAGAAAGTTGAACAAGTACTGTTGGCTTAAATTAACTTCTTTATAATAAATGGCAGTGAAATTGGTATATGTGCCAGGCTGTTTTACGATGCTTTAATTTTCACTCTTATTACAATTGCCACTTTTAACACATTACGATATTTTCTGGACTATAAGTCACAACTTTCTATAAGGCGATGTGATACAAAAGTGGCAATTTTTTTTAAATCAATATGTTGGTCGCACTAGTTAGTTGTGGTTTCAATGCTTTTTACGGCAATTGCTGTATTACAAACTCACCTACGTAATTTTGTAGATAAACTGCTACATGGTCAAATTCTGTTCAATATAACTTTTGGCCTAATGTCGCCAACAGTGCAAACAGCAAGAGCAGTTCCCACGATGGTGTACCATGGGGTGGGTGTTCACAGCTTAAAGTAAAACAGTAATGTCTGCAATCAGGAGATATTAATGTAGCCAGATACAAATTGTCTGGTAAGAAACCTAAATCATTTTGTCCCTTAACTATGTTGCATTGTGGTCTTCAAAGTAATTGGACAGAAGGCTACAGTGCAAGTGCACTCACATCACACTATTCAGGTCTTTGAGCTTTCTGGTCACAGTAAGACTTACAAATGTCTTTACTTTTACCAGAATTTAGGTTCCAATATTTAATGGGGCAATACAAATTGGTAATCCTAATTGGGGCAAACATACATAACAATCTTTCGTTTTCATTCATCTTTCAGCACTGCAGATTAGGTAGCGCAGCATTATTTTAATTTCCACACATACATCATACCTTTGTTTAAGGCACTACATTCGAAGCTTAAGTAAAAAACATGAAAACATGACTAAAGACCAGAAAATACAATACTCACCTTCTTTGCATCTTTATGAAGGTATTTTGCAACCTGCTTGGCTAATTCAGTTTTACCTACAAAGAATAAAGCAAGCAAAAATAAATAAATTCTGAAATTCTCAACCCAGAAACTGAATTGAAGCCTTTTTATAGAACAACAGATTAGCCATCAGTATTCAGTAGTTCAATCAGACAAAATAATGCATGCATCTAAGGTGATACCAAAAGGACAAGTCTTGCTATCAGTGTCATCTGACTTCTGGGAACACATTTCAAGGTGACACTTTAACAAAAGCTTACATCAGTTTTTGATTTTTCAACAATTACATATTACATTAGTTTTCATTACCTTTGCAAAGAAATTAGAGATTATGATAATAGTAATAGTAATAATTAGTAACTTATATTGCACCGGTGTCTACTGCACAAGGCATCAACCGATGACACACCAAAACCAAGCCGTAATCTGGTCAATATCCAGAAGATCAGTCTGTTAGACAGAGAGGCAGTCTATGATGTATAAGCAATTTGAAAGATCTACATAAGTTTTAAGTTGAGACCAAAATGACACAAGCTTCTGAGCAGAACGGACAAACATAGAGAGTTCGAAACGTAGGTCCAACAACCGAAAAAACTTGTTCACCATGAACAGTTCTTGATTTAGATATGACCAGACAAAGATAATGAGATGACCTTGTTTACTGGCTGCCACACAAGACTGTAACTCATCAAAGGCAGCAGACAACAGCTGCACAGACGAGTCACATGACAGATTGTCAAATGAAATGTAGATTTGAGTATCATCAGCACAGAAACGAGATCCTAGCAAATGATTATTCAGCAATGTTCCTAATGTTTGGAAAAGATGACTCCACAGAAGTAACAGAATGAAGTGATTTAGAATCAGAATGAGTTATCAGGACATCCAAAGTGTGACCCTTATTATGCGTAGGAAAGGTAATGAGCAGCTGCATGTCAACCCTTCTAACATATCAAGATATGCCAAAGAGCAGTGATTAGCTACATCTACACGAATATTAAAGTCATCCATAATAAATATAATAACAAAAGGTGAAAAAATCAAATATTCAAGTAATGACTGAAATTCATTCAAAAAGTCAGTCCAAAAGAAGGATGGTGGGCAATAAATATCAACAAGCAATACCTGCTCATTACCAGAACTGAGAGTAGCAGCCAAGACCTCAAATGACTTGGGTACTGGAATGGGCAAATGAACTTATACAGTGGGAGATACGATTTGAAATGAAAAGCAAGCTTATTTACACCTGATATTTCAAAATTGCTTAAGCTGTAAGAAATGGCAGGCAAATGAAAGAGAACCTGCATAGACAAGAGGAGGAAAGCTTTACAGTCTGATCTGGTAAAATCTGTTTTAATTAATTTTGCAACAAATTAGAAGAGAAGATGAAGAAAACTACAAACTGATCTGGTAAAATTAAAACCCGGCAAAAGTTAAAACTTCTCACCAATTCCAGATGAGCCAAGAAAGAGAAATACAAGTGGATGTTCGTCATCACACCAACCGTTCTCCTTCCTACGAATGGCTAAAACAAAATGCAGATAAAGAAACTTCTTTAAGGAATTCATCGCATTTTGCCTTCAGTTGTTGTATATACCAAAGAAATATTTGATTACCATCCAAAAAAGCCAATTGCCTGTATGTCGGACCATAAGTACTGTTAAGATGTCTTACTGGGTCTGAACTCAACTGGATTTCCTAATAAAATTTCGTAGCTTTTACTAACAAAACAAAACACATATTCGATCAGACCTTGAACTACTTTACACATTAAAACTGTCTGCTAACAGCAACGAGATATACTGGTGTGATGCTGCATATTCCATGGTATCAGTTATCCGAGCGCATGACTATTTATCAGCACATTTCAAAGCATCCAGTATATTGCATACCATTTGTTTTCTGTAGCCAAACATGCCAGCACAAAAGTATCTACAGACTGATTTAATTTCTTGTGAGAAAGTAACAGAATATTAGACAAATGGTGACTGCTTGCCTGAGGCTACAGTTGTAATTGCACCCTCTTGGCCAATTATTGCCTCTCTGATCCTCTGCTCCAAAGGAAATCGCCTTCTTTCTTCAGCCTCCTTCCGCCTCTTAAGCTCTTGAAACTAAAATGAAATGAACTGAATATTATTACAATTTTGCTATTACTCTGTCACTTGGTAGCATTTGCTTACTAATACATATGAAGTAACTCAAAAGTTGAAGGTTCAAGTCTTCCAAGAAAAATCCAAATGCAACTCGAACAAGACTTTAGTGCAAGAAAGTCTATCACAAACACATCATGTAAAACCATAGGTCTTAGTAGCAAGCAATAATGAAATTACAAAAGCAACAGTAGTTGAAAAGATACAGAAAGCACAAATGTTTAGTGAATCTGACCTTCGCTTCATAGTTCTGCAGAAGTTCAGTTATTTGTTGGCTACGAGCATATGCAATCGGGCGATGTCCAATCTCATTCTCAGCTGTGGGATCAGCACCTGTGCAAATATATCATTTCCCATATTCTTGCCTTTAATACAGCTATCTCTGATGTTCATACCTATGACAATATATACCTCTTGTACTATTTATTATCTGTGACCTTTGTACTTCTGAAAGTACCGGTAGACCGATGCATAGCATATGTATTTGTACCTTTAAACTATCTCACACATAATGGTTCACATACCCTGCTAATATCCAACACCTTACACCAGTCACCTTCCAGACTATATTAGTCATTTTTCACCACTAACTCGAACATTTATGATTTCAAATACACACTGGTAATTCTGGTGGCACATCAAAAGAGTGACTGACAAAAGAGTGGCGACAAAAGAGTGACCGATAAGAGCGATTTGAATTTATCCAGGCATGAAGTATACTTTTAAGATTATAAATCACAGCAACCCGAAAGATTAATGTATGTATTGAACAAATTGCTATGAAGAAAAGATAACTTAATACTAAATAACTGTCTGAATTTAAAACTAAAGAAATGTCTGGAGATTCCTGTTTAACGAAAAGTTTAAAATATGCGAAGTTTGCACGTTCATGTTGGTTACTGAGTCAACTAGAAAATACAGTTCAAGATTGTGTGCAACGCCATCCCAAAAGTGGCGTACGTTGAATGATAACCTGCATGTAGTTGCAAATACTAGTTCTTAGACGATTCTGGCCGATTCACACCGGCGACGCCAAGTTCGACATGATCTTGTTCTTGCCTAAAACTATAGGCCTTAACATGCTAATTGTTTAAACTGGCCCTTTTGTTTGTCGTCCCCTTGATAATCCCTGTTTATAGAGCCCTTCGCTCTTATGTCGGAGCCCTTTTGTCGGGCGCTCTTTTGTCGGCGTGCCGGTAATTCCTATGGTAGCCTTTGTTTAGCCACACTGACAATAATTCAAATGCAGATCTTTCACTTTCGATATATGCTATATGCTTTGTGGTACACTGAGCAACTGCATCACTCACTACAAACCTGCTTCAAGCAGAGTCTGAACAACAGAGAGATCATCGAAAAGTACAGCGTAGTGTAAACTTGTGCATCCCTTGAAGCTGGCGCTGTTGTTGAGGCGATCGCTGAACTCGTCTTCCCTTGTAATGTGAACTGAAGCACAAAAATGCCACTGCTGCAGACAAGATATTTAAGCAGGTAAACATCTAAACTAACAACAGATTCTACTGCCTCTGTCACATCACTTCACAAATGGTTAAAACGGTAAGTAACTTCGGTTGAATGGCACCATGACATAATGAAGATGATTAGCATTGTCCTCCTCCTTATCCAGGCTTGGGACTGACATCACTCGAAAACAGAAACAGCAAAGTTACAGTTAAGGGGTTATACATGATGTCAAACTTTGACATCACAGTTGACATTGCATTTGATTAATTGTTTCTCATAAATCTTCAGCAATGAGCTGCATTGGTTCCCAGTCGCTATCGTTGTTAAAGTGCTAACGTAATCCTTCTTGGAGTGATGAAATTTTTTGGGAAGTTTTATTACAATTATAACAAATTACATAGATAATTAGCATGTAATAACCAACATTTCAAACCAGGTGTAACACAAGGATGTTCTCTTGCAGTTACATAAAAGCGCTTTAAAATATGAACAAATATGCTTGACACTGTGTTAACATCGGGGAAGTGATTCTACAACTCTAGAAACCACAAAACCCAGAATCAAAATTCTTCTGCTTGTAGTTCCTGAGGAACTAAAGATCAACCACAATAGTTCAAGTTACCTTGAATTACAAGATCACGCAGTGGTTGTTTAATCTTTTTTTTATTCTACTACCCCCAAACCCATCGACACCAAGAACACCACTCTATCACTTGTAGTACCAGCTAAACCATACATTAACTATAGATAAGCAACCTTGAACTACAAAGTCAAGTGATGGTCATACAGTGCCGACTATAATTCTGCTGGTTTCGGTGGAGTCGTGGAAATCCATCTTCTCCTGTAAACTTCCCTTTATCCATTACATATATTTCGAAATTAATATTAATAAATTAATACGGTCCAACAGTGTTAGAAATAGATTCCATGACTTTTTAAATCCGAGTACCGCGGTACAGATTGCTGCACAAAGGTTATCAAACAGCCTAAAATTCAAACATTTATGAATGCCGCACCTTGCAAAGAATTAAGTTGTCTTTCTCTGGCAACTCTGTAGACACTGCTGAACTCATCTCCAATGTTAGGATCAGCACCAGCCTTAAGCAAGGCTGCCACAGCACTGCCAAAAAGATCACACCAATCACCATAATCAAGGAATGGCAAGTAAAAAAATTAGCATAGTGCACAGTGACAAAGTTTATAAACTTCTTAAATATTATAAACATTTAAATTTCTATCACATCTTATTAAATGAATCTTATTAAATGCATACTCCAACACAGAGTTGTCCAATATGGCTCATAGGCCCGTTTTAAACTTGTGCCATCAATTATTTCTTTCTTGAGCTAGTTTCAGTTGTTTTGATAAATAAATATATGATGTGATTAAATTAACAGCACAGAGTGCAATTAACAGGCAAATGATCACAAATGACAAACTTGTTCAATGTTAGTCACATAACAGTAATTTAAAAAAATGCAAACTACATATGTAGTAAGCAATAGTTCACAAAACCCAACTTTGTTTGTATGTTTTAATGTTTTACAATTTTGTTGGCTGGTACAGGAAGTCCAGCATAAAATGCATTCCCTATGATTTACTTCATTTCCTACAGGTAACATCATTCCTGTACTGACCTATGACTTTTGTTTACAACAGCCACCTGTAAAGGTGTCCAACCAAATTCATGCCTTCGATTGATATCAACCCCAAGCTTTGCCAACCTACAACATTACGAAAATATTAAAAGATAATACAAATTACACACCAAAATGAAAAGGCATTTTTCCATTCACAGAATGGCACCAAATCCAGTAAACTATAATTATCATAAATTTATAGAACATATTTTAAGAGAAACTCCAGAGGTGCTGGTTCCAAGCCAGCACTGTATTAGTCAGAAAACAAGAAGTATGCTTCATAATACTTTGTGGAACTGTTCATTTATGTGTGTCAAACTCTCATTTGGCTTTTCTCTTTCTATGGCTAAAGATGCCACACACACCTGATCTCTACTCTAACATAAATGCCAGGTTCCTATACCATGTTACATTACTGTGCATAGTAAGTAAATTCTTACTTTTCAATCTCTTGCACATTGTCTGTTCTAGCTGCATGAAGCAGTTTTTCAACTGAAAAACAAAAGGTCATTGCAACTCTTTAAATTTAACAATTTCTTTAGTTTTTTTTATAAAATGCACAATAATTTAGTAAAAAAAGTAATGCATCTTTTCATTGTTGTATAATCAGCCAAAAAATAAGCAGCATCCTCAATCCAATTCAGAGTCCAGGAAAGACCACAATTCAGTTCAGGATAAACAACAGTATCTAGTATCCATTTCAATGGAACTTGGTCATGTCCTCTGCATCATAACTTCAGGATGTGTAACTAATATACAGGTCATTATGCAGTCATCTGGTCTCACTAAATGATGAGTAAACCAAAAGGGAAATCAACAGCCACAACAATTCAGCTGGTGTACCTAAGTTTGAGCATACATCCAGTGTTATGTGGGAGGAACATCAAACTCAGGTATGTGAAAACGCACATAGCACTACTTAAAATGCCCAAATAGAAGTAGTTTCTATAGAGATAAAATAATCAGACTTCCTCATAGAACTGAGAAATTTTCAGTACTTGAACTACAATTAGCAACCTTCATCTATGGAGTGCTCTCTGTGGATCAGTACCATTAGCGCCATTAGCCATCTCTATTGTGGGCACCCGTTGACTATATTGTGTAGTCTGGAATTTAGCGAGCACAGGTTGGACTCCATGTCCATTGTCCATGTGTGGCAAGGGCATATGTCTGGTTTCTTGAACATTTTGTGGGTCAGATATCGAGTGGTGCTGTTCACTGTAAAAATGGCACTGGTGCAATGGAAACAGGGAGTAGTTTGAAGGAAAGTGACAGAGAATGGAGTGTTTAACAGTATAACAGGTAACTAGTGCACATTCTGACAATGCCCTCCTTACAAAGTTCAGAAGTGCATCCAGGACTGAATCCAAGTGCACATTGAAGTCGGGCAACCACTAAGAGCCATAAATATATTGGAGAGTTTGCAGTTTAGAGTGAAAGACAATCTCGCTCAGAGAGTTGCAAACATGAGGATGTAGAGAGATCCAGATGTAGTGACCCGCAACTGCGAATTCATTCATTCATTCATTTAGAGCATTAATACAGCGCCCCTTCAAGAAGCTACTCAGGAGCGCTCCCAGCCCAGTCACAACTAAAGAAAAAAGACTTGAGGCACTTGTTGAACCCTGCCGGATGGCCCACAAGTAATGGTGTGATATATCTCGGAATAAGAGTCCAAGACACAGTCTTGCAGCCTGATGCATTATTCTGGTTACAGGAAGCAGTGTGCATTCTGGAAGACTATAGAGTATATATAAAGTATAGAGTTGCAGAACTTGCAGTAGTCAAGTCGTGCCAGAATAAGGCAGTGCATCTATGTTTACAGTAATGCTGAATCCAGAACAGAGCGAAACTTGTTGGGATTCTTCGGATGTGAAACAAGCACGCCAGAGAAATTGCAGCAACGTGAGTTTTTTTAGAGAAAGTGTTAAGTCAAGGATGACTCCAAGGGGTGCGGGCCGAATCCCCGAAACCCTAATCCCCGAAAGGCATTTCGGCCGAATCCCCCAAATTGATTTTCTAAGTCCGACCCGAATTAATATAATTAACAAATAAACATTTGAACAGACAGTATATCGAAATACATCAGGCCACGCTAGGTCTATGTCATGTTTACAATTTAACTTTGAATAGCTCGGCCGCTTTCTAGAAAACTGTTTTCGGGAAATCGGGCTTTTGTCTGTTTTCAGCGTTTTCGGGGATTCGGGTTTCGGGGATTCGGGCTGACCCCACTCCAAGATCATTTAGGCATAGACATGCTTACAATTAGTTGAATTCTGGTCGTGACACAATGCCGCTGTCACCAAACCGTAGGACACCAACGTTCCGCCGATCATGCCAGCCAATTTAAACCCAGTGTTCGCTTTATTAGAACCTCCAGATGATCTGTGTGTTCTATTTCCATTTGATTCCAACGTTGCAAAATATGATGATGCAACTGCATTCTTCGGGCAAAAGCGCCATCTCAAAGTTTTATTGTATCGAATTTGAGACGAGCAAACGCGAGAGAAAGAAATTTGCAAAACATCAGCAAACTTCCGGCAAAGAAATGTTTGTTTTGCGAAATACGACATTTTATTTCTACCATATAAACGACCTGACTTCTACAAAACACATGGACAACATTGAAAACCAAGACATTCTAACATCGGAGTTACACTAAATGAGCGTAATATCAAAGCTGCTGCCACCGGTGACAGACAGACACAATAGGCGTGAATGAATGTCGCTAGACTCGCTACGCTACCCTAGGCTACTATAATTTTATTATAATATAATAACATTATAGTAGCCTAGGGTAGCGACTGACGTCGGGCGTGACTGTATCCACGGCCAAATATTTAAAGTTTACGAGCATTATAATATGCTCGTAAACTTTAAATATTTGGTACCGTAGTGGATGCAGTCACGCCCGACGTCAGTCCTATACGTACAGGACTAGAATCACGCCCGCTACGCATGACGGGCGTGAATCTAGTTGCTTGGATTCCGCTCACGTCCGGGAGTGAAAGGATCCACTACGTTATAAATTTTTATGGACCCTATTATGGAAGCATGGGCCCAATAGGCTATCGATATAGGCCTAACGGTAGGCCTAATTCTGATTTGCAATAATAAATGCAGCCTTGCATTAGGCTATAACCGAAGTCTTGCTTTCTGACAATTACAATACTATTTTACTGCTCAAAATTAAGCTAAGTATGACCATGTAAGCGGCGCCTATATTCTTATTTGCGACAAAATTATCGGCTGCAGTGGCAGCTAGTAGGTCGAAACTGCCGATGCAGCACACACATAGCTTATGTTGAATGTTACGCAGGGACCTTAAATGGCGTGGCGCTTTTCAAAAAGGCAGCGGTGGTGAAGGATCTCACCTGATCAGTTCATTAACTTCATTGAAAAATGTTCAGGGCGATGATATAATTATACGGTCGCTATGTATTAGAACGTGTAGCCCAGAGCCGTATATATATATACGGCTCTGGTGTAGCCTACATTTAAATTTACATTGTTGGGTCAGTGTTGTCCAACCTTATCCCAACGTAGGCCTATACGTGTGCTGGCTAGAGAATTAAGGCTTCGATCTGTATTAGAAGGACCGCACAGAATTATAAGTAATTACTGTGAGGACCATACTTTCACTACTCCATACTTTGAGGAAGTAGCCTATAGCGACTTAATAACTCTTATTTATTCATGATGATTGTTGAATGGCTATTATTCAGACTAACACTATAATCGCCATTAGCCTATCGCAAGATATTAAGTAAAAAGCACCAAGCAGAATTCAGTAGCCTATCTCATATGGGTCGTGGCGTTTGGGAATTTCAAGGACGCTACTTAGGCCTATTATTTTGCACGTACAAACAGACAACAGCCCATAATTCATGTATCTTCATAGCCATGGAAACAATCGTGTGGCCCTACATTGGTCCTGTCTTCGTAGGTAACTTATTACACTGAACAGTAAAGTCGTTGTTCGCCGTATTTATAGTATAGCGGCTGAATACGAAAACCAGCGGGAGGTTTCATCGTACTAAACTACGTGCGACTTTCTTGCTTCGTCATTGACCACAACATTTCCACGTGATTTGGATATAATTTGACCTAATTTAGTTTAACCCAGATTCCCTGCTTCTGATTGGATACGAGCTTTACGCCCATGTGTAAAAGGCAATTGTTAAGACGGAACTGGAAGCAGTGTTGTTGTATAACGTTGTGCTGCACAGCGAGGTTCTTGCTTATTATATATTATAATTTCTGTTAAAATGCTAATCTCGTCATTCATTAAATCGTTTGAGACGCAAAGCGTCACACGGCGTTAAGTGCACGTAGTGCTATAACGTAAAATTGTGCCAATAATGATCGTAACCAGTTTTCTGGACGCTACAGTTAATAACAGCCATTGTTGATCGATCGCACAACGAAGACTTACGGTTTCGCTTACAAGTTCCAAAGTGAGAACGGTCTAATTTTTCTTTTTATTACAACAGAAATGTCACGTTTTTTAAGGCTCGATGTATTTACCTTAATTTACTATGCCTATGTTGATGCACTGTGTGAAGTGCTCGCGTGTTTGGGGGCGAAACGGTGCTCGACCATATGGTGGAATAAACTTTGTTTCCCAAATGGCGATTTTATGGCGATTAATTTGCATGATGCTGCGACAGTTGTGGCAGTGTGGGTAGCGATGTAAACTTTGATTTTCGTTTTAGTTTGATTCTGTAGACATTACAGTATAGGCAAAAGGAATTACGTTAATAAGAAACATGATTCTGGCAGTAGTTAATCTGCTCGAGCTGCCTTTGCCCTACACAGCCCGAACCTCCCCAGCCCTGAAATCTACCACTTATAATATCACCACCTATTATGAGTATTATCTACCACTAAGGCAACATTTAATTTACTTCTATAAGGAAACATTTTACTTCTATAGTGTATATTCCAGATCATCTAGTTAGTGCACAACTTATTTTGAAGATTATAAATACACGTCTTCATCATTACTCCTTCTGTTCACATCATGCTTTTTCATGCAATTAACCTTTCTTTTGCAACAGTCGTCCCCTGAATGCAGACACTGTTCGACTAGAAAGAGCTCAAGATTCTACCTTTCTGTTTCCATTGCCAAGTTGTTCTACTCTTTTTTTTCGGATGAAATCAGGACAAGGTCACGTCCATTCACTTTTCAATCTTAGATTTGTACAACCATGTTATTCAACATGGATCTAACACATCTCACCAGCTGTCAACTTTCCTCCACCCAACAAGAAGTGTTATTGTTTAATATTTTAACCAACATCAGCGGTCAAATGTCATGCCTGATGAAATGTCAATTTTTATTCTCTATTTAATTTACCTCTGTCTTTTCAGCTGCACTTTATTTTATTGTATCTGTTTATTTAGAGCACTGGCTACATATGCAACATGAGTAAATCTGAATCTGAGATTTGGATGAATGTTCGCTAGGAATTAAGACCCATTTGCTTGGTTTAGTAATTAGTAATCCTTTATATTATCCCTCTTATGGTAGTTTCAATTGAAGTTGTTGTTAGTTGACAATCATCTCATTATTGATGACACTGAATAATTTTTCTCTCAAAAGTGAAGGTGATGAACAGAATGAGGAGCAATAAGTCTTGCTC
The DNA here is from genome assembly GCA_020284085.1 of Aporrectodea caliginosa. Lineage (NCBI taxonomy): Eukaryota > Metazoa > Annelida > Clitellata > Crassiclitellata > Lumbricidae > Aporrectodea > Aporrectodea caliginosa. Next base: position 1,011,762 of record JACEVL010000786.1, read on the forward strand.
TTCTTCCTGTAGTCATTTTGTAGATGACATTCAATTTCGTTTGCCTGATTAGGTCTCCATCTGTGCAGACACCTCTATGGCTAACTCTCTAGTCTGATACGCACTTAGACATGATTTCTGATGATTTTGCCCATCTGTACTGCTCTTCCCTTATGCACAATTGCACATCTATGTTCTTACTTGAACTTATACTATGCACACTGTTGCACAGGTTTACACTTCCTTATCAATGCCTCTGTGGATAATGGTAAACACTAGACTACTGCAAGTCATTGTTTGTGAACATTATACAATACAGATCAACCATCTCTAATCCATCTAGAGCACTGTAGCCAATGTGGTCACTGGAACCACTAAACGCCACTCATCAATCCTGTTCTGAAATCTGTTGACTTGCTTAAAATACCCATTTTTGATTCATTATTCATCATAATTGTTAACCTCTTTGCCTGACCTTCGGAGTTTGACTGAATAATACTAACTGAACTCTGCCTTCTAAGAGACCTTTTTGAATGAGCCCATGAGATTAAGCTGGTTCCCACCATATTGTTCACTTCTCTCCTTCATGGAGAGCCAGTGTAGTATCTCCATCACATAAGCTTTGCAGTGGTAGATCCAACTTTTTGGAATAGGTTACCTAGCATCGTACAACATGAGCTTCTTGGTCTTTCTTTACTTCTATCCTGTAAGCACTGGAAAACCATTTAGTTTCACCTCGGTTTCCATCGTTAGGTCAAGAGCGCCTCTGATGAGTTTCTTGAAGAGGTGCTATATAAATCTGTGATTACATTACATTACATTGCATCATCTAGTCTAATGTCAGATAGGCTTCTCATTGAAGCAGGCTAAATATTTCAGTTGAGTTTTGGGGTGTTGGATGTGGTTATGCTGAATAGGAACTTCTGAAGATGAGATAAGCTGGCTCCAGTTGTGAGCCTATATACCACAGCATTTATTGCTTTTGAGAGACATGATAGGCTTTTTGACAGTGTAAATTTTTGCTATATGTTGTATAATATGTATATGTAAGTTGTAGATTTGTACTGATATTGGTGTACATGTGCAGATACTAACAAAATATTATTATTTGTAGTTCATTTGAATTAATTCATGAAAAACATGAGGTTTACAATTGTGAGTGGTGTTATGAAATTACAGATATATTGGTACATGATCATTAAATAAAAACTGACTAGTAGGCAGGTTGGCAGGCAGACAGGCATCCAGACAGACAAACACATACACAACTGGGGAGATAATCAGTGATGTGGAAAGCAGACTGACAGTACAAAAATGATTTAACCATAACCATAACCATAACCATAACCACACTTTTTATTGAACCAATGAAACAAAAACGGTTTTGACAGATGCAATATGATACAAACGAATACATTGGAAACAAAGGGAGAGTCCTAAAAGGGCTTAAGCCCCGCTAGCAAGGGTCACCCTAGAATAATCTTAGAAGTAAACCGTCATAAGATGGTGATCGGTATATTACTATGGGTCTATGTTCGAATACACAAAGATGACAGAAAGTTTCAAAAGAACAAAACTTAACTAGTTAACTTAAGTACATGCGGAATGAGGTGATTAAGCAGAGGTGATTAAGACAGTTTTCCTGATACTGCTTTCATTCAGCTGTTCTAAATTTCAAGAGTCCACTAAGGCTTGCTAAGAGGTCAAGAGGTCAAGAGATGCATGGGCATTTCCAGACTTTCAACCCTCAACCCTATGTAAATATGAGAATTGGGCCTTTGTTTATGACGTTGTGTTTCAACTGTTATTTGGATTTATATCAGTCATTGACCCATTCTGGAATTTTGTGTTACTCTTTGGGTTTCTTTAGGTCCATTATTACCAGCATATAACCAATGATTGGCATACATTCAAAATCTGTGTTTCTTCTAGTTCATCCCATAAATAAAATAATAGTAAAGTTTTCATGTCATTCTATGAATAAATTGCAGTCTAGACTATGTCCTTATCATGTGACTGATTAATGATTATGATGAGTTATCTGCTTCATTTTTTCTGTGTTGCCATTTGCCAACAGCCCACCGTACAGTTGTGAATAAAACTGTGATGGCCCATTATCTTTATTTGCCAAGAGTAGTAGTGGTGTGGACTTGATGAGTCAGTTACGAACCCTTTGTAACAGTGGCCTTTACCTAGGAAAGAATTATCATGCTTTAGATGGGAATTTAGCCTTAGCGTATGGTAATTCCAATGACTGACATTAAGTTAAAAGCACCCAAATTAAAATGCTTCAGTGTCGTCATCTGCAGTATGAGGCCTCTAGTGTGACAGTTTAATACTTTGCAGAGTCAGAAGAGAGATGGAGCGAGGACAGTTGTATCAGCAATGGGATGTCTACATGGCAATTGCAAGGGATCTATCTACTGAGCAAATACAAGAGGTGAGAACATTTCAATGCGACATAGTTTCGTGAATGTGCGTAATATCTAAGCACTCTGTGTCTCGTAGATGAAGAGCTACAGCTAGTGAATGATTCTTTCTGAAAATGCATTTTTCCTTCGGAGAAGTCTTTCTGAGATTTATGATGAACATGTTTCATAGTAGCTTACTTACAATGTGTTTACTATAGTGATTGCCAGTTCCATAATGATGGTGGCAGTCATTTGTTTTCATCATCACATCAATACCATTGTCATCAAATCATTATTGTCATCATAAAAATTATCATTTTTGTGTTAATCGTCATCATCGTTGTCATCATCATCTCTATCATCATCAGCACTACTGCAACATTTGCTGCAGTATTAGTATTACTTGTAACTCCCTAAACACCACAAACATCATCTCTGTGAGTGCATGTTGCATAGTAGCAGCGATTGAAATTTATGTTTGTTTTAATATTTGATTGCTTAGGCAAAAGAGAGAGAGCTAAAGAAACTTCTAGGATTGCTGCTTGATGTCCTTCCACAATATTCTGATCAACTGCATCAACTCATGTAAGGCTTGCCTCCATTTTCTGGCTTAATACTGATTGTATAATATTTTTGGAAGAATGAAAGGATTTCAAAATTATCTTAATGAATCTCAATTGTAAATGTACAAATATCTGTTATTACTATATATCAATGGTGACAAGACAGAACAATAGTGAATTGGGGAACTGTTTGAGGAGAGTGTCATGAAATCCTTTTTTGACATCAATCTGACCTGAAAAGACAAATCAGATTTGCCACATTTTCTCATTTTTATTTAATGAAATAGTGCATGAACTGTATATAGATATTCCAGTTGGTTCCAGAGATATTGTCAGTTTTGTTGTGAGACTCCTTTTGTCAGTGTGGTTCAAACATGACGGTCAGTCCAAGTACCCATTCTCCCAGCCCATCTACCTTAGTGAATTCTTCAACATCCAGCTGCCCCAGTTGACCCGAACCTCCTCCTATATCACTCTCTCCTGACCCTCAGTCACTACTTGCCTTAAGTTCTCCAGCCAATCCACATGTTACACGGTACCTTGGCTCAGGAACATTGTCCCTCTGAATTTCATAAATTGTTTTTTAAAAACACAAAGGCTAGGTGCAGACTGATCCAGGCATGTGGGCCAGATACCCAAAAGGCCCAATCGCCCGTTTTAGTTCTAGTTACTGCACAAATACATCAATGGACTTTGACGATTGCAGCCAAAACTTGTTAGGGTCATCTGTTTTTTGGTCTGATGCTGTATGCGAGGTAGAGTGGGCTACAGTCACCGAGACATTTATACACCAGGATGCAAAGTTTGAATTTTTCTGTTGTGTTGTTGAACTTTTTTGATTGCATGACCAGACGAGCAGCAGCAGCGTTGAATGTCTGCCTGAAGACGTGATGCAGTACTCGCGAATAAGCTAATACACTGCGCTTAGCTTTAGAGTAGCGCTTTAGATGTTTGGAGTTTATGATTACCGGTAGGCCTACGATAATTATGACTGATATGAGAAACACAAAATGAAACATATTGACTGAAAGGGTCATAGAAATGGCTGCCAAGATCAACATTCAGCAATTGGCTCTGGCTGAAAAAGGTTATGTCATCCAAGCTACCAACATGAAATATGACAAGACCTTTGTACCCTTTTCTTTCTGTAGTTAATTGCTGATTTTAATGTTGACAAAGATGATAGTGATGGTGATGATGATGATAGTGACACAATGATAGTGATGACAATGTTTAGAGCATGGAGAGAAGGTGAGGTAAATGGGAGTAATTAATAAGACGGGATGCCAGTGAAGTGTTTTTGATACATATTCTGATATATGTTTGCCATAACTCTGGCAGCACAGCTGATAGAAGCACTTCAAGCAGCACCTAGGGAGAAGTTCTGTGATGGTGAAGTTTGTGATGAATAGGAGAAGGAAAGGAGGTACAGAAAAGATGTTGCTGATGCTGAAACTTTGGCTGCCAGGGGCCGTCTGGTTGTTACCCACATGCACAAGGAGCTACTGCTCAATCTAGAAGCTTTGCTTATGACGGCCCTTCTAGTTCGAATCATCTTCTGCAAGAACTGTGACTTGAACTCCTTAGCCTTTCTTTTACCGTGTTTTGGAAACGCCTGAAGTCCATTTTATTTGTTAATGATAGCACTGACTTGGATTGGGAGCACCTCTGAATTGCTGATTGGCACTTTTTAAATGTTCAATTACAATTTTAAAAGAAAAAGAAGTAGATAAAGAAGATGCAGAAGACAAAGACGGTGATGACAACAGAGAAGAAGAAGAAGTTGACTAAGCTAAGGAAGAAGAAGAATTAATGAAAAGCAGGTGGAGAGTGAAGGGCAAAGGTGATGCATTTTCACGTGCTGGCCTGCTCAGCATGTCTGTTAGACTCTTGTATTGTTTACTTTGTGGTATTTCCACTAATCTGGCTGATCTATGTCCTGACGGAAGGTTTCTTATCTCCACTCATCTCAGCCTACTTTTCTGTCAGTTGCCTTGAAGTATGTTTCTCACGACTGCTTTGGGGTCAGAGGTCAGGATGGCTCTAAGTTCATCATCTGGAATAGATTGTCATTTACATTTCGAAGCCCTTCTTAGGCAGTTTCAAAATTGACAACATCAAAGCATCTTTGACTGTTCTAATGACACTGGGTGCCTGCCAGTCTGTTGAGTTGATTTGAAAAGTTATGTTACAGTGTTTTCTTAAAATTGTTAGATCAATTTGCTTTTAACTCAGGCATATTAGTTTGGGTTCAGTGAAAATTGTCTGTCATACAGACTAAACTGCATCAGAAGAGTTAACACAATGTGTCTAAGCCTAAAATGCAAAGAGACATAATTATCTGTAGTGTTTATTTAGGCCTATATTATGGTTATATGGTTGACGATGTGAATTTCAATGGCCCAGCTAGAATTTGATTCTTGATACATTATTGCCTTTGTGTCAGAGACTTGTGTTTGTAAATTATCCAGTGGATCCTTCAACATTGAGACAATTCCTCTTAACATTATTCTTTGGTAGGAACATGTAACAATTGAGTGTTTAGTGATTCCCTCGAATATTGCATGCTAGCAGATTGTGTAATGCAAATGATTATGCAATCATCCATCTGCACAGTGGCAGATTGCAACTTCTGCATAGATCTGCGATTTCAATTCTGGTGTGCTCAGCCACATGTACTACTCATCAGCCAGTGTAACCCAACCAATGAAGGGTGTTCTGTTTGTTGGATTGCTCAGTATTGTCATGTGTGCACTTCTACTGAAATATTCTTTAAGAAGAAGAGCAGTCAACACTTTAAGCTAGCCTGAGAATTGTTCTTTGGTAGGAACATGGGTATAAAGTGTTAGCAACATCATCTTTTCTTAGTCTCGGCATCACAATTTAAGCACTTCCTACACTAACCTAAATTGGGTTAAAGTCACTGAGAACACAAAGTTCAGTAGTAAGCAGATAGTTTTCAGCTAACTAGAAAAGTCATAAGTCAATAGATCAGCGGTTTTCAAGCTTTATTTTTATTGTACCCCCAGGTAAAAAAATTGAGTTTTGGCGTACCCCCAACAAAGTCAGATCAAAAACAACATGCGAGCGTGAAGTCCCCTTGCAATTAACAACTCCTTTTATCATTGGTGCAAACCGGGTATTAGTCATCGGTAGAAAATTTTTAAAGTAATATAATTTTAACTTAAGAATGTAGTCTTATCAACAAAAAGGAAAAATAAAATCACTATTAGAAACTGTTAATGTGAGCAGTGGGCTTGTTTTGACAAGCACAGATTTACAATATCGTGTTTTTATAGTTGTCAATTTCAAAAGCAACTCTGGTTCGAGTTCAGGCTTTGTTCTGTATTTGTTTTTGATCGCAAACATAGCTGAAATATCTGTTTCACACAGATATGACGTGATGAAAGGAATCGCACATTTTAAAGCTCGGTCAGAAATTAATCCATATTCAGCTCTTCGTTTCAGCAAAAATCACACAACATGTCTTTCTTGAATTCGTTCTTCAATCCACCATTACATGATAGTTCAACAAACTGGTCTCTTTCCTGGACTGAAAAATCAGCCGGCGACACTGCATCCGATGGCATAAACTCATAGAAATGTACAGAAAATAAGCGAATGGTGGACGTAGAAAAGCTAATGAAAAAAAGAAGGACATAAACTAATATAAAATTTAATTTTTTTGAAAATTTTCGCGTACCCCTTAGCGACACCTGGCGTACCCCCAGGGGTACGCGTACCACAGTTTGAAAACCTCTGCAATAGATGACAGATAGGTCATTCCGTCTTGCAGGAATGAGAGACAGATGAGGGGAAAATCCAACCAACATTTTTAGCATGGATTTGTTCAAATTATAGCAGTTGTGACAAATGGTTTTTGAATATGATCTTCTGCTGTTTTGCTGGCAACAAGGTTGTAATTTGTGATAATTAGCCTACCTCTGTATCTTTCATATTTGCAGTGACATACACAGCGTTTCAAATGTCTTGATGCACGAGTTTATGTCTGATGTGAGGAATATCGGCAGTGAAAATGTGACAGAAAATTTCCCAGCCCTTGTAGAGTATCTTTCACATGACCGAGGTGCAGTAATGGTCATAGTCCTTGCCATAATTGGCATACGGGTAAGTCAAGAATACCAGACAAGTGGCAAGCATGGTGACATAGAGATTGTGTTTTGAATGTAAAATACATGCAGTATAAGTCCTGTAATATCTCCTTGATAAATGGAATGTTTGCTACTGAATTACTCTAAAAAATCTGCTAACCTCTCATTTGCAATTTAAGTGATGTCGTACTTGTATAAGCATATAGAATAATGCAGCTGTGCTGTGGTCAGGCTATCATCCTCGTAAAAGGAGAACTCCCGAGTTACTTTAATCCTTCAGGTCATACACACCAATGCTGAATTTTGTCAAGTGTTGTTGAATAAGAGACTATTACATTGGAATTATTATGTCACAGAATAAATTCATAAAATGCAATTTAAAGACTGGCAGTGTCTTAAGCTTTAGTATGTTTCAGGTACCATAAGAATTTTCTGTAGTAATTATATTTTCAATGACAATTTTTACTTTATGTTTCAAATAACATTTATTGCAACTTTGCTATCAAGTGTTCTATCATGTCATGTTTCCAATCTTAATGAGATGCTTTTGACACTGAGGCTAATAAACAGCAAATGCCTCTAATTTAGTACGTTTGTATATTACGGTAAAAGTCCAGTTATGCTGTTTCATTAACACGTGAATTCAGAACTGTCCTTGCTTATAACATTGTTGACTGTAGTATAGCTGAAACAAAAGTTTGTTTCTGTTCTAGGACCTGGTGCATGGCCTGAGTTTTGGCAAGTGTTTGATTTCAATTCTCAAGCAGTTCATTCGGTTGAACTCATGTGCTTGGCCAAAGATGCAACGAGGTGAGTTGAAGAACATGAGTTCTCTATGCGGCTGAGGATTTCTTTTGTGCTTTAATTTTTCTTTGTCTTCACAGTTTGCACATTTGTCTTGGTGATGAATCACTAGTTGATCCGTTTAAATATGAAAATGTTTCAGAAGTATTTGTCTTCTCTATTTATCGTTTAGCTGTAGGCAGTTTTAAACAGCAAAGGTATTCCTACAAAACTTTTATTGACCTAATTATGACTTGGTTTTGGTGTCCTATTGTTTGTGCATTATACAGTGGTGCAATAGAAGTTACTATTTACAAAATTATGCAGAATTTGTGCATCTTAATTATTATGCAGCAGTTGTATTTTACAAGTATAGTATTTGTTCAGTTCTAAAATGAAAGGAAATATTTGTTTCTGTCATTGAAATTTTGGTTATTTTAGAAGTCCGACCTACTGAATTGGAGGCATTTGTTGTTCGAGAGCCTCGATGTCGAAAGCATCCAGTCAAAGAGTTGGAAAACACACTCGAGCCAACAAACGAACAAGAGAACATTGAAATTTCAGACCCTGAATGTGTCTCTCTTCAGGCGAACACCGTTAAATTGCCCTTGTGTCGTAAGGCGTCTGCACGCTTGCGCAAACAGCAGAACGAAGGCAAAGACAAAGATAATTCTGATTCCGACACAAGTAGAAAGCTTCTAGTCGTTTTTCGAGAAATGCGACGGACGTTTCGTAACGTGCCCAATCTAGTCGAGAACCTGGTCACAGGTTCAACATTCTATTCATTAGCAGCACGACTCATGAAGTGTGGTACTGTAGACGTGCTGCCTAAAGTAGAGCTTGAGTCAAGTGAGCTCTGTCTGCTGCTCGCGAGTATCTTGAAGGACGTTTGCTTTGATGATGACCAGTACAGAGAAGAAAAATCCACCTGCATGCATCTTCTACCGGTTTTTGAAGAACTGCTGAATGATTTGGTTGACCAAATGTACAAAGTTCGCTGCGATTATTCCAACGATGCCGTCAGTGTTAGCAGTCTCGCCGTTATTGGACGATGTCTTGTGCGGATTTTCATTGTCTTGACTTCAAAAATCAGTTCTCAGATTGATGGTCTTCTCGTTTTACGAAATGGCAGGACTCCAAACTCGATTTTAGAAAGATTATGCGAGCATGTAAACAACGAAATATCTCTGGCGATTGCTTCGTCGGAAAGGTTTCTTCTTTTCTTTGACATTGTCAGTGGGTGTCTGCTATATGCAGAAACTGTGCTCTCTTGCGTTAGCTTGACACCATTAAGACTCACGTCAGCACTCGATGCTGTTGAGTTTGTTTTGCATGAGAATGGTTTAGAGCTTCTTGAAATAATCCTTCTGCAGCTTGATGAGGAATTGTCAGAGGAGCAGTCAGTTCTTCCTGCAGAGCAGTTGCTCACTACTGTCTTGCAGTCAGTCGGGCGAATCATTGGACTTTTGAAGCTGCTCCGAGCTCGATATATTCACCTCCTTACTTGCACAAAACGATTACACCGTCAGTGCTCAGCTTTCACAACATATGCACATCATCATGATGTGCTTGGATTGCCTAGCATTGTTTTGTTTGAAGGAGGTGGCCTGAAATATGTTACCGGTGACTCGCATACCGGCTTCAACAACTCAAACTCGGATCTGTGTGCGATTGCTGCAATCAATTTGTCCCTGATTAGCGTGTTTGCAAAATCAAGTGAGGTGACCAAACATCAGATACTCGACACACTGGCTAAAAACGGACTGTGCTGTTGCATTCCAGTGGAATTTTTTGCCAGGTCATTTTTGAACCACTTTGTGATGCGAAGTGTTGGGTTGTGCCAGCACATTTTAGATGTGGTTACGACCGCATTTGTTTCTGAATTTGGTGGTGCCGTTATGGAAACAAACGATTCATCTTCGACAATTTGGTGCACAACATGCGCTGAAGAATTTGGTGATGTGACGGCCACTCATCTGCAAGCATTTCCAAGCAAAATGGAAACCTCGGACAGTGCTTTGTCGGATAGTGACAGCCAAGGCGGAGTGGGTTTGATGGTGTCCTCTAGGTGGAGCTGCCTGAAACTCCTTATTCCATACTTATGTTCCACTGATGATGTTATTGCACGTTGCACGATGAGACAAGTTTTACAGCTGGTTGACAACTCCTCGGCATTGTTACGCTATGAGCTTCTGTATTTCCTCTTCCTGCCTGCCTTGCAAGAAGCCGAGAGGATCTTTCTGCCTCCAACTCCGGAGGACGATCCACTGAACGAGGCACATAGTCCACTGATGCTGAAGAACTTGAACACCACCATGGTTCAGTATTGCCTGCATGTCTTGCCAAAACTTCTTTCGATTCCAAATTCCTGTGACCTTTTTATCTCATCCAATGGGGTAGGGTTGCTTGAGAATCTAGTCAGTGTGGATAGCATCCGAATCAATGTTCTTCACGTACTTAGAAAGCTTGCCTGCATCCAGGATTTGTGTCCACTACCTGAAGACTCAATACATTCTAGCAATACAGTAGGTGCGCATCTCGAGTGTGAGAAAGGGAAAAATAGCTGGCAAAATACAAAGTGTGAGTCGGTTGTGACTGCTGCCCTTGCAACTTTGATAAAACTTTTATTTCCCGATCTTTTTGGATCGACCAAACTTTCCAAACATTTTGTTGCTGTGCGATTGGGTAAAATGTCTGACCTGTGGAGCACAGTGCGGTTACTGTTTGTGAATCACAAACTGTTCCAGCAGATGTTTGTGGAAAATGGTGGCCCTGCTGTCGTCCACTCGCTGCTTTTTGTCTGTGTGAGTATGTTCCTGCAACTAGACATTCCAGTGGTCACTTTGCAATTCCAGTTGGATGTGATGAATGATGGCAGAACAGTAGCTGAGAAATATCAGGAAGTGCGCAGGTGGTTTCTACTGCTGAGGGCGTCTCTTACCATCTCTTTGTTTTGTGCTCGTGAAGGAATCAGCTTTGGTTCACAGGTATGAATGATTGCTAATTTAAATTTATTTTATGTTAACGTCTAACTGGACGTTAATATGGCAGTTTTCTTGAACCTTGCAAAGGTTCATTCATTCATTCATTCATTACGAAGATTTATATAGCACCCCTTCAAGGTTGCTACTCAGGAGCACTCCCGACCCCAGCATGGCTGAAAAGGACCATTTTGAGGCAAGAATAGAAAGATTCACAGTGGACTATTCCTAAAGGTTATTCCTAAAATGAAGCTGAGGTTATTGAAGGCAGAGGAAAGAATTGTTCATTATAATTATTACGATTTGATGGCAATTGTTGATAAGGAAGGGATTATAAGGGTATTGATGATTTCTATTTAGTTGTTAATACTGTCTGCTGTTTTCAAACTGTTGTTTCTGGAGCTCATGAGTATCTCTTACTTAGTTTTTCTAGAGGGTGCAGTAATAATAAGCAGTTTCACTTATGAATCCAATATTATGATGAGGAAAACTACTTACCCTATGCTGCTTTAAATTTTTAATTTTATTCTTGGTCCTCCTTTACTAAGTTAAAATCATCCAACAATGTTATAGTGTCAAGACTCAATGTGCCTTAAAATCATCCAACAATGTTATAGTGTCAAGACTCAATGTGCCTTACCATGTACCTTTTATAGTAACCTCTTGCACCTACTTTATGTGACATCTTTTACCAGCATTTTCTTAGCTACTGAATGCATACATCTTTCTGCTAATATCTTCTATGTGAAAATTAGGTTTATTTTAAAAATTTATGTATGTAAAGTTTCTCTTCCTTTGCCAGAACCTGACAGTTGAAGACTTACTGGAGAATCTGATTCAAGCTGTTGTTGAAGAGATTAAATCAGGCAATACATCAGACAATGCACTTCAACTGTTCTTTGAAGTACTTCTCGTTTGCATTGACGACAAATGCCTTGAAAGCAGGGAAAAATTCTCTTGCCAGCATCTGCATTCCCTGGTTTGTATGCTGTGATTATCAGTGCATGATTTAATTTTTTTGGGTCTAAGTTATGAATTTTGTACTGCAATGCTCTATTCAGAATGGAGATCGACTTTTAAGGGAATAAAAAGGGACAAATAGATACACAATTGGAATGTAAATGTACACGATTTGACCTTGAATTTGATAGGTAAAGAGAAACAGTGTTATTGTAAATGGCAGACTGTCCACATGAACTCCTATTTTTCAGACAGAAATGTTTACTTTGTATCCCAAAATGTAAACCCATGTAGTTTTAAAAGTGTTACCTGAAATGACTTTCTTTGTTTTAAAAGGAAAACGATTTGTCTGAACCTGCTACCTGTCGACTTGTGGGCAAAGAGCAATTGTCTGCTTTTACGGTTGATGATGGCTATGAAGCCGATTCTGAAATGTCATCAGACGCTAACTGTGGTATAGATAACTTATCCTGTTGTTATACTATACATGTTATATAACTTTTTGTGTGCATGTGGGATTGTGTGTATGTATGAAGACACTCAAGTACCTTTCAGAAGCACTGCATTGATGGCTATCTAACTGATTTAAACAAGTGGTTTTTAAGACTGTTTGAAAATGCTTACTGCACTGGTGAATCTGTGCTCCCAATTGAAGAAGTGATGAGTTGAGTCAAAAAGACAGGCTGGCTTCTGGTCAGGACCAGTGGAGCTTCCACGTTCAGAGGATAAGGCGGCGTGGGTGCAAAGAATCCCAAATTTTTGCAAGCAAGAAACTGAACCCCAATCGAGCAACACATCGTTAGCTGATGGTACTGTTCATCGGTCGAGATATCTCGATAATGTTGGTTGAGGGTTTCTGAGTTTATATGACTGAATGTAATATCACTGTTAGTATTTTAACAACCTGTTTTGCATAATAAACTAATATACCTACATATAACTTATAATTTTTTCTAAATATATTTAAAAGTTTAGCAAAGAACTGTTTCATTTGTTCAATATTTATGTGCACGTGTCATTTTTATGTGTTACTCGTAAAGGTTGTTTTAAGAAGTTGGCATCTGTCTATTATCTGCTTTGATGAGATGTTCTAAAGTGAATCTAAATAGTTGTGTTTACGTTGTAGATAATCATAACATATCAGATGAAAGTGTGACATTTCTGACTCAAAATGCTCAATGCCTAGTTGGAATATATCCAGAATTGTCTAGACTGGTGCTACATGTTGCAATAAATTATCGGAACTTGTCTAATCATCATCATAATAAATTAGGCAATACTCCGTCACTGAATAATAATACATCTAATGGAACGGTTTTACAAAATGCGAGTTCAACAGACAATCTTGTTTCATCGACTACTGCTCAACTGGATAGCTGTACTTCACAAAACTTGAATGATGAGAATTGTACCGAGTTGCTGAATACAGATAAATCAGAAAACTTTGTTTCAATCACTTCTGAAAAACAGGATATGCATTTTTCCTTGCACCTCCTTAAGCGGCTTACATCTTTTGGCAAAACGAGTGTGCCACTGATTATCTACATACACAGACGGGTAGGGAAATAAAAGTTCTTCTTGATGTACCAACCTTAAAAAAAGTGGAGTGATGTTGTCAAATTATTTATATTTGTTCTGATCAAACTATTTGCCCAAACATTGCCTTAACTAGCGATCGCATCTCTCTTTTCTCTGTTGCTTATATGAATATGGGATCTTTGGCAGAGTAGGAACCTGCACTAGTGTTTGATTTCTCAATTAGACAAATAGCAGTGTGTTAAGTAATGAAACAAATGTAACTTCTATTCTTCTTTCGAATACAACAAATATTTTGATAATTTCAAAATTGCTTTTTAACTGTTAAGGCAGATGTGGATGTTTTCCTAACACAACTTTAAATTCTGTTGATTCTTTTGGACGTAATTATTTTGTAAGAAAAGCTAATTTCACTGAATTTTGGCAAAGCTGAGTACTTGACCGTTGCTTGTTTGTTGTCTGTGATGTTGCTACAGCACTCCCTATCTAGCCTTACACTATGCTGTTCATGTTTTGCCTGCTGCAGTTGATAATATTTCTATGTAATTTTTCTCATGTCAGGACTTACTTGAGTCTTTTATCTCCTGCTATTTGGAGAATCGTGCTTCAAGTGAAACGATCAACCGAGGTAAATTAAATTTAAATTTCTTTTGAAGTCATGTTTACAGTGCTCTTTTAATTTGGTTTTGAATTATTCTTTCTTTATCCTTTGTAGAAGAATATTATATATATATTATGATTATAGTATTTTATGATTTATATATATATATATATATATATATTTTCATTTATATATAATTTATTTCATTGGGCTGTTTATTGAATCACCAATAACAGTAATTTTGCAGACCTTTAACGTTTTACAAATGACGGTTATATACTGATGTTGGGACATGCCTAAAGAGTTGTTGAACCCACTTAATTCAATTTGTGTCCCTGTACCCATTGATGTACATGTATATATCATATGGCTGCTTTCCTTCGTCCGCTCCGCTCTTCTTGACCTTTTTGTTCCTAATGTGAGAATGGCCATAGCCCAGTCCCGTGTCTTTGCCTGCATTGGTCCTTCACTATGGAATCAATTTCCCTCTTAGTTTGCACCACCATACTATCCGGTGACCCTGTTACATCTTTTCGCTACCTTAAAACTTATCTTTATTCTCAGGAACTTTTGCACTGGGAGCACCTCTGATTGGTGTGCACTGTGAGAGGCGCTTTATAAATCTTTAAATACAGTACAATACAATACTTGTACATATTGGTTTAGACACCCCCATTTTATGTTTTTTTAGATTTTCTGAAGATCTTGATGGGACTGGTGTTGCGGATTGCCCACTGTGGTCTTTCGCCAAAATCTCTATCTGCTATTCTGTCGCTTTTCAATGAAGGAGAAAATTTGGTAAGTTGCTTGACTCAAACTCTAATTTTGTAGCATCCCCAATATAAGTTCTGCTTGTAATTTGAGAACTTGATATATTGCAATGCAGTTTGATATATGTACTATTCATATAGCTTGTTGGGCATCAGATTATTGTATTGCATTGTACTGTATTTACAGATTTATAAAGCGTCTCTCACAGTACGACCTAATCAGAGGCGCTCCCAGTGCAAAAAGCCCGAGAGAAAAGAAAATATGATTTTTTATTTTGTGAGAAATGTACATGATTACATCATTTGTTGATTGTGTGATGATTCTTTAACTTGTTTCTGCCTGTCTATGTGCCCAAAAGTCATTGCTTCAAGTGTTCCTGCTGGATGACAACTGGAGGAAGTTCTGTTCATGAATATATCAGAGATTAGCTGTGGATAGTGTGTTAATGTGCATGCTGCTTTGCCTGGTCCAGTGGTTAAGAATTGTCAGAGCTATTTTTCTTTAGACTGTAGTTCCTTGATCCAGAATGTTTTCCTTGTTTATAGAGCTTGCTGCTTTCAACTTTGAACATATTGACCTCTCAACTGCCTATCCAGCCAAAATATTCACTGAGAATGCCAACCACCAGAGCATCATTGGTTGCAGATGACTTTGCGCAGTCTTCTGTTCTTCTGGTGCAGTCTGTGTCAGTGGAGACTGGATCATCCAGGTCCGAAGTCACCCGTGATTCACCTCAGATGTCGTTGCCTAATTCTGGTCTCCCAGTTCTGCAAAGTTCAGTGGATAGCGCTGATGGAAACATTGTGCGAGCTGCATTAAAGATGGCGTTACGTGAACTGACCACACCATTTGGAAGGAAAGGTGGAAAACTGAGCGTGGCATGCTGGATGATGATAGAAGGGTCACCAGTGACCAACCAAATCGCTAAACGAAAGAAATTTCGCTCAGGTATTTCAAGTCCAGTTTTCTCGTAGTTTTATAATAGCTTTTTACTTACAGTTCTATCAGAATTTTTTATGCAGGCCTACAGAATCACTTAGCTGCATTTTTTATTTACTTTTCTATGGTTTACATTACTTGGTTTAGCATTACTGGTTACAGTGGTTAGTGTAACTGTCTGTTCAGTTTTCATAAGAACCAACTGTCCTTGGTCATTGGATTGCATAATCACAGTTTCCACTGCTGTTGATATCTTGCTTTATATGCATACGAGTAGTTGGCTTAGACAAACATTATATTTATTTAGTTATTCACTATTTCAGATGGTCTTAAGTATAATAAAAAGAACCTGCAAAGTAACAGCATATCCAGTGAAAACAGAGTTGATTCGCACATCATATCTCTTGGCAGTCCAGAAATGATGTTGGAAGTTTGGCTTCAGAGCAACAAGATGGGACTCTTGATCAGGTACTGTGGTGAATTGATGTTGTAGGTGGATCAAGAAACATTCGTCCTGCTTGCAAATGCCTATAACCCAAATCTAATTCAATTGGATTTTCTTCTCTCCAAGAGACTTTTGCAGACTTATGAAGATAGGGAAGAATTAATTTGATTATATGTTCTGATATGCAAGACTATGTCTGCTGACTTTGTGCTTACTATCTACAAATGATAGATTTTGTTAGACTCTAAGAATGTGGCAACAGTTTCAATATGATGATGCTTGTCTTGAAACGCTTCAGGGAGCAGTTAAACAGATGTAACAATTTTGCCACACTGTATGATGGAATGCATTGCAACATTAAACAAAGTTTTAAAGTCTCCAGTACATGGAAATGATGATTTTAGAAGGTCATTGAAACATTTCTACCACCAGTTATGTCCAAACCGCTTCTGGTCACTTGCAGAAGGAGTTTGAGCTATTTATAAAGACTGGGGTTTTTATGACATTCAAAACTATCAATGAACTATAACAAATCCTTTTTGTAAATTCTAGGACAATCTTGTATGCTCTGTTTCATGGCAGAAGGTTAATTAATGAGTTTTAGTATAAGTTGTCTGTTTTTGAGCTGCTACATATTGTTAACAAGATTTGTTCCATGTAAAGAATTGTGACTGCTCATCACAGATGCACACTTTCTGTAGATTAGTTTATTTGGCTGGTTAAAATCAGATTGAAAGTGACAGATTACCAATGTGTTGGATTTATAGGTTTTACTTAATTGAAATGAATTTGGTTTGTATATTTGTTGTTTCTGGCCAGACTTACGTCGCAGCTGGCAGAGTTTGAGAAGATTGTCCTTTGCGAGGCATCTCTTCCCGTAAAGATTCAGAAGGGAAAATGGCATCATCTGACCTTTACCTTTGAACAGGGCTCGTGTGACAACAGCCGGGCATCAGCCACGGTAACTACCAGAAGCTCTAAATCTTTGTTAGGATCCATATTATGTGAAAGGGTTACGGAGTATTTGGTAACAGTACATTACTTGGGTGTTTGTTTAGCTCCCAACCTCGTCAACAGAAACGGTACTGTTAATTTTTCTTGACTTTGTGGAATTTCAATTGAGCATTTTCTATTGTCAGGCTGTAATTTGTAGTACATGTATTAAAGCAAAATGTCAATTGAAGACAGGCATCGTGTGATGGGGTTGCCTCTCCTGGAGTTCACACTTGGTAACAAATGCCACTTTTGACTATGGTGCATACCGGGTATGTCTGTTATTAAAGGTTTTACTCATCTGCATTGTAGGCATGGTTGAAATACTATTATAAAATAAATGACTAATAGACTAATTATCTGCTATGCTATCAAGCAGTTGTCCAATTGTCCATTTTGTGTTGCGTGACTGCAGTGGGTGTTAAATTCGTCTTCACGAACAATTTTTTAATTGTTTTCTTTGCTGTTTTAGATAACGGCATGCTTAGATGGCATAAATGAGAACTCTGTTGTGTTGAAATGGGCGTGTAAGGAAATGTTGTCATCGAAAAGCCTTCCAGCATCAAGTTCTTACATATATCTTGGACATTGCACCACTGACTGCAACTCAGATAAAACGAATGTCTACTACCAGATTGGAAATCTCTTCGTTTTTCAAGGTAGAGTTTCTAGACATGCTTGTATGTATGCGTGTATGCAGCGTATGTTCATGTGTCTGTATGCGTGTATATATTACGTATGGATGTGTAATTGTGTATATGTTATGTACGTGTTATGTGTGTACACTGGAAACACATTTACGTGCAACCTGTTTACACATGAATCTACTTAAGACGAAGAATTTAAGTCGTTCTAAAGTGTCATTGCACAGCGCAGTTATCGATTTCTGGAGAAATCCATTCAGCTGATGAATTGGCTGTGAATATATAAAGTGTCTTCCCAAGTTAAAATCAATTTAGGAGTTGACCTTGAAGAAGAATTTCACTAATGTGATGAAAAAGCTATATTCGCCTAAATGCAGCACACCTACATCATCATATAGAAATATGCATTTATGAATGTGCAATAAAAGATATATACTGAGCATATGAATGTACACAATACATTCATATGCAGGCACATGTTAATGCCTCAGTGTGTCTGTTTTTTTCATGTCAGATTAAGTTAGACTGGTGCTGATATGTTTGAGTTTGTGTTTGATCTTCTTCTGTCTGTAGATCTGGTTTTGACCAAGTGGATGAGCTTCTATTTGTTCTGCCTTGGACCAGACTGTTCTACATTGAGCAAGTGCGACTCCAATGAACTCAATCCGATGTTTTCCCAGCAGGTCTCTCTGGTGCTTCGGAATGAGGGAAAGCCAAGTCAAGACCTGGAGGCAGCGTCACTAATGGAAATGAGAGTAAGTCAGTCTCACTAGGCTGCAATTTGCTCATTAGAAAAGGCTATCATATTACAATATATCTCGTGCCTTAGATTTTTTCACTGATTAGCTCAAAAGTTCTGTGTGACTGGCTAATGATTTCTAATCTGTTTTCAGTATAGTGTTTTTGTTCTTTCATTCATCCATCTGTCAATGTGTCTTTGTATACTTTCATTTGCTGGCATGGACAGTAGATGACTTGCTGGTAGACTTAATGGGTAATTGTGTGGCTGCCTGGGTATGTGGCTTAGTAGCTAATTCTCAGATTTATAATTACTTTTATGTATGTAACTGCCTGTTAATAGAATGTCTGTAAAGGATGTCACAAAGGTACTAAATTGAATTGACAAACAGCAATGTAACTGTTGATTAATGACTTTTTGCTGGTTGCTTACTTAGTGGGTAATTTGGTGGTTCCCTGTGTAGCTGGCTTATTGGCTCATTTACAGATTGTTTATTTGACGGATAACATAAATATTATGTCTTCTTGAAAGTTGGATGCTTTTCTGTTGTCCTGACTTATTGATGTTTGATTTGATTTCAGAGTTGTCTTCTGCTGACGTATTCTCCCAAGGATCCAAAAATCTTTGGTTTCACAAAGGATCCTGCCTCGGACACCAAACTAAACAGACAAGGCAGTGTAAAGAAGAACATTCGTATATCAAGTTTTTTGCAGACGAACGACCTCTGTTCTCAGCTTTTCTGTGTTCGTCCACGTCTGACGGCTGACCTCAATTCACTTGTGAACCAGGAAACAACGTCCAGCATACGACAGCTGGGCGGAATCGGAGCTTTCATCTATCTCTTTGCTAAGGTTTGTTAGACAGTAATTCGAGTGTAACTCTACAGTAGTTCAGTGAATGCTTCATGTGGAATTGGGTTTAGTTGTTCTGTGTGTTTGGGAATCACTGTCCACTGGTGTCCAGTTGCTGCTAAGATTTTGTATCTGGTATTCATTTTTGAGTTAGCATTAGTTTAGGTAAGTAAAATCCATGTAGAAGAAGACGAAGAGCAGTCCTGTAAGCTAATCCAAAGAGGCAGACATGAGTACGTTGTGTTGGCAATTTTAATTTTCCTTAGCCTTTGCATATGAGGGTGAGTGACCAATCCTTTTCACCATCCATCTGACCATATATGAGCAGTATATTCATTTTTTAGCTGTTTTTACTGTAATGAATGAATGAATTAACTTCAAAAAGGTATTTGATTTGATTGGTCTAAATTGCAAAATGGAAACATCTTGTTTGTAATGTAATTTTGTCATAGGTCGTCGAGTGCAGTTCACATGAAGTGGAACAGGCTCAGGCCTTGCATCTCATTTTTAATCTTGTGCAGAAAGATCAAATCTTAATGCAGGAGTTTATCGAGATGGATGGATATGCAATGATTGTTAAGGTGTTCCTGACAGTACGCTGTGTCATTGGATACGAAATGTTGAAGGTTTGTGATTCAAAATGCTGCTTTTGTCAGGCTCTTAAGTACTTAACTGAGTAGAATGAGCATTGCTGTAATTTACTTTACGTACAACTAATGGTAACTTTTGGTGTAGGTATTATAAAAATAGGTTTATAGTGTATTGACAACAGTTAATGTTATGATGGTGACACTGACATTGATGACAAGAATGACTACAATATAAGTGAGGACTAGATACAAGTGAGGCCAATTCTTGTTGTGTAATGTGACATAATGTGGTTGTAAAACTGAGGAATTCAACTGCACTCTTTAAAGCTTAGAAAAGGAATTAAGATTATTTACAAGGTACAGAACAATGTCTAAGAATGCATATAAAATGAGTTTAGTACTGCACAAATTGATTGTTAAAATCCTTAAGTATGGTCACTCGTAACGCTGTTTATTTGTGTTACAGGTCTTACTGGATGCTTGTGTAACGACACCTATAATATCGTATAATCATGTGTCACAGTCATATGTGCTTGATGGTGACGGGGAATCACTGATTCGTGATGTTCATGTCATTATTGACATCATATTTGTGTGGACGGTTTGGAACAAAGCTGCTGATGATGTATGGCTTCTCGGCTTTAAGGCAATCGAAAGTCTCATTGGAAAAACACACAATCAACACGACTTCAACATAAGAGCTTTGCTGATGGCTGGTGCCGTAGAGAAGCTGTTTAATATTTGCTTGGTATGTATTTCTATGATGCCACCGTGTATTGTCTCTATTATGCCACTGGTGTTTGAAGGATCTTTTAGCTGAGGCATTCACTCTGCCACAGCAATGCAACCATGAGACTCATTTTTTAACCTCACAACTTACATGTACAAATGTTGATAGTTTGGATGGAGGGCAAAGTTGGCACTAGATGGACTCATATTTCATGGTGGTCATGTATCCATGTACTAATAAGAGTTAGTGGTGCTGATGACCGAGTAATACCGTCTGCTGATGGTCTCCTGAAAAAAACATTATTGACCAGAATGCTTTATGGACCATAATCTGTAATATAATTTATGTTGTCAACAAGCAATTGTTGATATTAATTTGTTCATGTAAACCAAAATACGGTTTACAATTGATTAATTAAAGAATATTCTATTCTATTCTGTTAAGTATCAGTGCACAACTGCACATGCTAGCATTATATCGGTAGTGCCAAGTCAGTGCCCAGTACATTTAGTTTCATATATTTATAAATAATTTGTATGTAAAAATAACAGAGGTGATTTTAATATTACCCATTCACAAAGTATGACATATAAGTTTTGAATATGAATTTTACTTACCGGGTATATTTCTTACAATGTACTTTGTATAAGGGCTGTATAGATGAATAATAAATTAGGAGTTGCAAAACTTGTCTGCATTTAGAGAAATGGTGATCAGTGAATGGTTCATATCTTAGTTGCAAGTGACCGCATTCAATGCCTGCTTACTTTTGTTTGTTCTTCCAGGAGAGGCTTCAGCTTTCTTATCCATCTTTGTCATCTCCGCTCTGCCAGGTCTTCCTCAGCATCATCTCGAATTTAATGAGTCTTCATCCAGATATCCATCACATCATTCAAATCTGCGATTTTCTGTTGCTGACTCATCCGGCTGCGAACACCTTCGTCTATCACAATCCCACAACATTCTGCTTCCGAAACAAATGGAGTGAGATTCCATTCATGAATATTTTGCACTTTTTTTATAATCTGTTGTTTTTCCAGAACAGCTAAGAGACACCAAAAACTTTAATTCTACTGCATTGCAAGAATGTCTAGTCATGCATGATTATAATCTAATCTTTTCTCAAGAATTCTACAGTACACTCAAGGTATTAATAAATCGTTACTTTGAAAAAAAACAGTCAGCATTCATTATTTAAATGTAATTAGAGAGTGTTTCTGATTAATCTCTCTTTAAGAGGTGCCTTGCAAATTTATGTTTAGAATTAAAATTATAATGATTGAGGTGTGTACCAGAAAACTGGCAATACTCGTGGCACAAGCATACATCTTTTGTTCTAAACCTAGATGAAAACCTAGATCTTAGTCATTTTTTGGCTCATTGTACTGTTAGTTATAATTGTTAATTGATCATTTCCAGTTGCTGGTGAAAGGCCAACAGCTTTATCCTATGAAAGCAGCAGTGTAATAGTTTCCGGATCATCAGATGACTCAAAGTCTAGGAACAGCTCAAGCTTTAGTCTTGTCATGGAGGAGACCACGGAAGAGAAACCGGAGCCTTCAGCATCGAATCCAAGCGGATCCAATAGATTCAGCAGAGCATCAAGCACTGGAACTGCTGGTAGTGTAGTGCCTAAGAGTAATGGCATGACTTACAACAAAGCATCTGATGACAAAACACCTGGAAGTAAAACGCCGAACAGCGTTGTATCAAATGGTAGAGTAAGTGATGTTGCCTCAAATGGCAGAATAGCTGGTAGTGTAGTGATTCGCAATACCAGTGATTCTGGGAAGGCTAACAGTTATCATGGATCTTCAACAACAAGTCTCAGTAAGCCAAGTGACGACATTTATTTGACTGATAATTGTGTTAAAGACTATTATCATGAAAGGACAGAGCCTTTTGTGTATGCTACGATGCTATCTGATTCAGAATCTACAGAGGTGCAGCCCAGTATTTCTATGGTCTCCAGTTCTGCTGCCTTTCCAGGCATGGACATGCAAGGAAATGCTGTAAAACGTTTCTCTGGCACACAAGACAGTGAGGATTACACTGAAGTGTTTCAGCGAGAAGTAGTTTGTGGCAGCATATCTCCTGAGACAGCATCGTGCGCTGATGATGAACTGATATTGCAGATGGATGATCAGAATGCAGGCATCAGTCAAATCAGTGAATCAGAGGATTTAGACTCAAACGCAATAACCCAAGATGAACCGGATTCATCCGATGGAATTCCAAAGACTCGTGGGGTTGAAGAGGCAGATATAATGTGTGGCACTCATTTGTTGGATTCTGTGGAAAAAGATGACGAGGGTCTTGTGTCTATTGTGACTGGTGAGTCCTTTGAAGTCACTGATTCACTTTTGATTTATGCCATTGTTTCAAGCTTTTGTCTGGTGTGTCAGCTGTCAGCTGAACAAATATCTTGTATGTGTGTGTATTCATTCATTCATTCATTCAGGACATTTATATAGCACCTCTTCAAGGGGACTACTCAGAGGTGCTCCCGAATCCAGCACGGCCAAAAAGAACAGTTTCAGGTTAACATAGAATAAGTCAGAGAGCGTTCTGGGAAGCAGACGCAATTCCAAGGGCAGCCCATTCCAGACGGTCGGGCCCACCACTGAGAAAGCACGATTTTGCATAGTAGCTGTGCGGGCAAACGGGACTATGAGCACCCCCTCCCAGAGGAGCGAAGGGAGCGACTACCCTGGGTGCCCGATACGGGACTACAGAGGTCCCGCAGATAGGATGGGGCAAGGCCCAACTGACATCGCCACACCAGGGAGGCGATCCTGTACGTAATGCGCTGACGGATAGGGAGCCAGTGTAAGGTTTCCAGCATGTAGTTAGACACATGGCCGAATTTAGGTATTCGGCCAATAAGGCGCGCCGCAGAGCGGAGCACCCGGTCGAGGCACGCCAGACGACCAGACGGTAGACCGGAGTAAAGAGAAGAGCAGATGTCAAGTCGAGCACAGACAAAGGAATGCAGTAAAGTGGTTGCAGCACTGGGAGTCAGCGACCGTGCGACGGTGCGAAGCTGACGCAACTGGTAAAAGCAGTTATATGTATATTATGTGTGTAGCAGCCAGATACTTGCTATAGTGCCTTGTAGTACTTTAGAGAAGAGCTGCCTGTGCTAATCGATGTGATATTAAATGTCATTAAGAAATAGTCTTATGACTCATTTATAGTGTTTTGTCAAAGTTTCATCTACGTATGCTGGATTCAGATGAAATGAAGTGCCATATGAGATTAACAGTTTACTGTTTAGCCATGCAATTTTAAACAAGCAGTTTCCCCACTGCTGTATTGGTGTTTGTCTTAGTTTTGCATTACACAAAAAACTACCGGTATTCAACTATGGAACCTTGCTTCTGAAGACTATTATTGATAAAGAGTGTTATAAATTAGGCTTTACTTAATTTGACTTAATTTTACTTTACCTTAACATGCATTACTTGGACTTAACTAATTTGTCTTACTTACTTTACCCAATTTTTGTCCGTTTTTGCATTATTTTAGTCTGCCTGACATTTTCCTGATGTTTGCTACTCTCACCTTGTAGGTCTCTTGGTAATATTGGCCGACCTTCTACCTGATCTGAAGACCACAGATGTGGAAAGGATCTTCAGCATTGTCCTCAAACCCCAGGTCCTTGTCATCATGGCTCACCATGGTTCTGCCCAGATTCGTGTTGCGGTTCTTAAGGTGAGCAGATCTCTTTGATTTGAACGTAACTACTGCTTTGTCTGGTGCAAGCAAAAACACTATGCACATACATGTGACACTTAATACAGCACATTTTAATATTTAACGATGAGCTGCATTGGTTTCCCAGTGGCTTTTGGTAACTCTTGTTATAAAGTGTTAAGTCGGTGGTACTTCTGTCTCATGGTCTCATAAAGGGCAGGCCTGGTTTCATAAGACAGTGGAAGTTAATTGTAAGGTTTTGCGTTGAAAGGAATGTCAGTTCTGATGTAAAACAGTATTCTGACAGTATAAGACAAATACGAATGTTAGACATAAGGTATATAATATATATGTCTTTGTAACATTAGCTCACTGGAAATGTATCCTTTATGAATGTATCCACATGTGAACTGACTATAGGTAACCACCACTTTACTATTTTTACTATTGCTTATGTAGTTGAAATAACCTGTTACACTGATTTTGTGCCATTAATGTGCCATTGATTTACAAAGTTTTTATTAGTAAACTGTTGCAAATTGCACAGGGCTGGGAGATTCTGTAGCGTAGTTGATGCAGTTCTTTGTAATATTCTTTGAATAGTTTGTAGTAATTACTGTTTTTTGTATCCCTGAATAAAATTTCTTTGGCAAGTTGTTGAAATGATCTAAATATGAATAAAGTTTCTTAAATGATAATTTCTTAACATTGTGTACTAATTCACCTACCATATGTGTTTTACATGTTGTATGTTGTTTAGCTGCTGAGGTGTTATTTGAAATTGACCACTGGGCAGCAGAAGGAGTCTTTTATCCGACTTCAGATCTTTCATCTCTTGGCAAATCAGCTTCATCAACATGGCTCAAACCAGAGCATTGTGGAAGAGTGTCTGTCCGTTCTGGTTGGCCAGTCTGTTCTGCTTGACCAGTTGTAAGTTCTGCTGTTCTATTGTAATCATCCTGTTAGTCTCTGCATCCCTGGCTATCCTGCATTTGAAAGTCGTAATACTATTGTATTTGAACACTTGTTATAGCGCCTCTACCAGATTTCCCATTCAGAGGCGCTCCCGACTACTGCGCGAACGCTGAATCGGAGTTTCACACCGAAGCGCACTGAGCAATTGCGAGTGAAGGACTTGCCCAGGGTCCCTACGCGGCGACTTTGAGGTGGATTCGAACCCGCAACCCTCCAGCTGCAAGGCACCGAACATACCCCTAAACCACCGCGCCCCAGTTGTATTGTGATGTGTTGTATTGTGTGTTGTATTGTACTCCACGTTTATAATGCGAACGAGGAATACGTTGTGCACTATTACAAGACTTTGTTGTAACGAGTTTGTCTTGCAAAGCTGAATTAAATTTTGTTTTGTGTTCCCAAGTGCATATTGTCAGGAATGTAATTTAATGTATGTAATTACATTACATCACATTTTACTGTCGATAGAACAGGTAGAGAAGATCAAATAAGAAGTCTGAGAAAGAGTCGTGATAGGAAACACAAATTTTTGTCAGACATAAAATAATAGATGCGAAATTAGCTAATGCTTCAAATATCCACTATGCTGACATATTTGGATAATGGCTCGATGTCTATTTCAATGTCTGTCATTCATTCATGAATGAATATTTTTAATCTTTCACAGACTGCCTTCGTATGGCTCACATAATGAGCCTTTATTTATGATGTTGCCTGTGTTCTGAAAACTTGGCCACGGCTGTTTTAAAAGCTAATCGTTTTCACATAAGGTACTTTCTTTAAAGGCCAATTTATTTCTGTGTAGTGAAGAGTTATGGTAGCAGTTTGACTGACAACTAAAAATTTCCTATGTTGCAGCCCTGATGTCAATTTGCCGATTGGAATTCCCGTTCTTTTTCAATCATCCGTGAATCTTTTATTGGCTGTTGCTGAAAACTGTGTGCCTGATGTTGTGCTGTGTCACCATCTTTTCACAGCTCTTCAGAAGGTTTGTTATGTCTCTTGTTGCCCCATTAAACAACTGCCATAAGTGAGTAGGTTCTTAGTAGCTATGTAAACTGCATTGTTGCAACATGGAAAAATGGTACTTGAATATAGCACTGGATCACATACAGGTGACAGGAAATGATCTGGAGATGGTTCATAGGCTGAAGCTGTTTTCTGTGGGTGGTTTAAACTATGGGTGAAATTGTCATTGCAACTGAATTTAATTTCTGTGAGAGAATGTAGATCTACTGCTGCTTTAAATATGACTTTGTTGGATAATACTGGAGAAATGGCTTGATGTCTATTTCAACATGAGGGATCTACAATGAGGGTTTGGAGTACTAACATCCTTCTGAACACTAAACTCTATGTTTTCAAGGCATACATACTACCTGTCCTCATGTATTGAGCTGAGATCTGGATTAGGGTGGTCCATGGTCACATGGTAAAAAATGAAGTTCAAGCTACAGTTGAAGACACCCCCTCAGTTTTTTACACCTGTTAATCGTATCATTCTGGCAAAATTTCAGCTTCCTACTCCAACTGGAAGACGGTGCTCACAGACCCTTCCCCTTTACCATATAGAACTGACAGTGCAATAGGTTAGAAAATACGCATAACATCTTGAAATCTTAAATTATGATAAGATTATTAATTTATCAATGTACACAAACACAGTAATTATGTCATGTTAGCAATATTATTTGCTGCAAGGAAACATAAACAATCAACAACTCTCATATGATGTCCCAAGAAGTATGTGTCGCAGAACTTCATTTCTTCAGCACTGCATCTATAGAAGAATTCTTCGTAGTATCAGTGGGATCAGCCGTTCTGTTTGCCTCACAAAGTTGCAGGAGGAACTGCAAGTTGTTAAGGCAACAACTTTCCTCATCATCTGGAGGAGGCTGTTCAATTCTTCAAAGAACTTGACACCGTGTTCGGCAATGCTCTAATCCATTTTCCCACGTTCAATGTTGATAGTCTGCGTTCTCACTCCACTCGCCTGGTGGAAGGGGAGAAATGAAACCCCTACTTTAGGGACTGGAGTAGCTTTGCTCTTTGTTGCAAAATCTTTGAGGCTTGCTCCCTCATGAAGTCTGTTTGCCCTGCCTCTCACAATCTGAACTCATTGGACATTCTGCACAATCGTCATCTTCTGCCATTTCCTTCCCGCCAGATTGTTGAGGAAGGTGATGGTGGATTTATGGAAATTTTCTGTTTCAGCATTTGGCTCCAGTCTCTGCAATTTGTCATATGCCACATTTTCAAAGCAGCCTTAAAACTCTTGAATATTGGTAGGCTATGTGTAGGTAACTTAAAGGCACAAAAGTGAAGACCTTGGCTAAGATCGCTTCCATGATATGGTGACAGCAAGCCAATCACAGGAGCTCTCGAACAATCATATTTTCCAGAAGAACTCATGCTCCATTCAAGCGACCAGTGTTCACAGAAGTATTGTCAAAGTTCATGAATTGAACTTTTTTAGTCAACTTCAATGCTTCCAGCAGATCATTAATAATAATAGCCTTGGCTTCATTAAGTCTTCTTCCATAGACCAACTTTAGAATTCCTAGCAGGTTATCTGTGTCACCTCCAGAAACCAGCACTGTCAGGCGGTCTAAGTCGTTGATTTAAAATCTCAGAAAGCATTTTACCTGCCCTGTTAACCACCAAGGGACAATCTGGTATAGATTCGCCTATTACGGAATCAGCATGCTCATTTTTAGCTTTGTATGTATGTATGTATGTATGTATGCATGCATGTATGTATGCATGTATGTATGTATGTATGTACTATGTATGTATGTATATATATATGCATATATACGTTTGTATGTATTTATCAATGTATGAAATCTGCAGAATGCAGTTGAAATGCAATCAAAGATATGAATTCTGGATGAACAGTAGGCCTACTTTTGTACAAATATCAATGAAAATAAATTTCAACAAAATATCTGTTAATAAAAGGAAGTAGATAGCAAGATCTGTAAAAAGAACTGTGAATTGAGTCATAGATATAAAAAGTTAGTAAGAGAACATAACTGCATAATTCCATACGAAAGTTACCAAGATGATCACAATTTGTAACACATTTATTTTGCTTTTACACAACGATTACAATGTTGTAAGTTTATGTCAGTGAGCACCATCTTCCAGTTGGAGTAGGAAGCTGAAATTTTGTCAGAATAATACAAATGACAAGTGTAAAAAATGTAGGGGGTGTCCTGGCCTCTAGCTTGACTTTTGTGTTTTTGGACCACCCTAATCTGGATGCTAGCCAAGTATAAGACAACAAAACTCGGTGCTTTTCAATAGCAGTGCCTGAGAAGAATACTGTGCATTCCCTTTACGGCTCAAGTCACCAGTGTGGAAGTCTACTAATGCACATTCCAGTGTTAGAGATGATTAAAACAAGATGGTTTCAGCTGTTCAGATACTTCGCATATTGTGATGAGTAGGACAATGCTATAGTTCTGCAAGCTACAATATCTAGACCCCTGCAAGCTTTTATATCCAGCCCCCAAGGTGTTAAAAGGGACTGACTGGATACCCTTGTCTCACAGGGAGATGAGTGGTCATTTTGGAATACACACAGTCTGGAGATGAGCCCAGAACAGAACTTGCTGGTGACATATGGAAACGGCACCTCTTCAGCGATGGACATGTCACTGATGGTGATGAGCGGCCAACAGCTTGAAATCCATGCTCCATTAGTTGAAAAATAAGCAAGATGGTGGTCTGCTGAATTGAAGCATAACTTCTGAAAATGAGTCATGCTGAATGTTGCCGTTGGAATGTGAGCCTTGACAAAGGCCATTGTTTGGGATTTGAACCTAGCAACTCTGCGGAAAGTTCAATGTATTTAACTGGTATGTCTTGTTGAGGCATGTTTGTTGCTTTTTCTGGTTCCTAGGTGTTTATCAGTCTCCTTGATGTTAGCCAAGTGATGCTAGAGAATGGGTTTGCAGAGGTCCTGTGCAATACCATACACCGCTTTGGTCTCAACTGGGAAAAGGAGTCGGCTGCTGGAATGATGACCTCTGGTGCTGCTAAGGACAGGCAGATGGTCATGGAGGACATCCAGACGCTGTTCAGCTATATTGCACAGAAAGCTTTCTGGTAAAATCACTGCACTCGCTATTTAACCATGTTTATTCATTGTATCAGTGCGTCTATGTGCCACATGCCTTTGGGGCATCTCTCATTCAAGCCCCTGGAAAAACAGGCAATCCAATAATTATATAATGAATGCAATCTTGCATTTATGTAGTGATGCTGTAAAGAAACTCGTCAATGGCAGATCTCTGTGAAGAAAATGGTGGAGTTGCTTTTAATTGTTTGCGCAGTTTCACGGCTGCTTGATAAAATATTTGGATTATCAGATGCTACAGTTTGTACATTGTTCTGTGTGAGTATATTA
This sequence comes from Aporrectodea caliginosa, assembly GCA_020284085.1. Lineage (NCBI taxonomy): Eukaryota > Metazoa > Annelida > Clitellata > Crassiclitellata > Lumbricidae > Aporrectodea > Aporrectodea caliginosa. The sequence continues at coordinate 1,041,475 of JACEVL010000786.1, forward strand.
TTCAGTGTGATCTGTTTGTGTTGACTGATGGAATCAAAGTTATAACAAAATTATTCTTGATGAACCTTTCTCCTTTCTCCTGTCTTTCGGCAAATATATCATTTGTGTGATTTTTCTATCCTGGAAATTAGGCTACACTACAAAAAAGCCTCTTTACCTGCACTGATTTTTCTGTTTTGCAACTGGTCCCATTTTTACATGAAGAATGGTGACGAAATAACGCGTGCAGCCTAATAAGTGGTGACTTTTGAGGATTTTTGATAATTTATTTTCTATTTGTAGCACAACGGGGAGTTCATCCTATCAACAATTTGAGGAGACTTTCACTTTGCTGAAGTGTCTGGAAACAAGATTACAAAGCCTGCATGGTAATAAGTGACTGATTCCTTAATAGTTGTAATAGTTGTAATTGTGATCATTATCTCAAGACTTCTGCAGTGACCAAAGAAAGCCAAGTGAGAGGAACCAGCTTATTCACAGGAACTCATTCAAAACAAACTCAGTAGGTGGATAAGTTAAGGTTCAGTGCCAGGTCAGGAATCAAGGATGAGACAAGTAGATGGTAGGACAGCTACGGTGGATGCTGTTTAAGAATTAAAGTGACGACAAGAGGGGTTAGGGAAGAGAAGAAATCAGGATAAGATTTGTGTAAGAGTTATGTTTTAACTTGAAGCAAGTGCGGCTACCAGTATTCAACATACAATTTATATGTTTTATTTCTGCTGATTTTTAGGTAGAGACGCATCTGTTGTGTCCTTTACTACTTCGATTCAATGTGAATATTTAGAAACAATTTTTGAGTACATTCTAAAGAATCCAAATTCTTCACAGGAAAGCTCATTCAGTTTTGGAGCCATTCAGAGCACAGGTATGATGTGCAGATTTGTCTGCTATGCTTTTTGCTAGCTTTCTAACCTTTCATTATGCTGTTTGAGGTAGTTTTTCTAAACATTATGTTACTTGATAGTATTTGTTAATTTTAATTTTTAAACAATCATTGAATACAGCGATTGCTTATAACAAACTGATATTAAACTCATTCTCAGTTTTCTCATTGATAACCTTAATATTTGATGATATCTTGAATTTCTGCAATTATAACATAATATTTTATATGCTTTTCTTTGGCATGCTAATATAATGTAGATTAGATTAGATTAGAATGTGAAATTGATTGGATCTTTGCCATTCTTCTAGTGTTACCTTGTCCGTGTTTCAACTTTTGTGTTTGTTTACATTTTCTAAATTTATGTTATTGGCCTAGTTTGGTGCTTCTGAATCTCAGTATTAGGAAATACAGTTTCGGCATTTCCTGTGTTTCATTATTAATTTGAATGAAAATTATTCTGATTTAAACAATTTCTGCAAGCATTTTTACCATTGTGGTTGTTATCATTGGTATGTGTTCAATAAACAAAATGTACAAGTTTGCAGTTCAAATGATGGGCAAAGATCATAGTTATTTGATCCTGCATTACCCAGTTATAAATCTATTTTGTCATTTCCCATTTTTAAGTATTTGCTTTATTTTGCTCCATTCTTACTTCGTATGAGTATTATATTCTACAATTTATTTGGTGAAAAATTTGAGTTTTTAACTTAATTGTTCTGTTTCTTCATGCACGAGTTTACTACCCTAGTGCTAAACGATTGTGAAGATTATACTTCATTATCATTTCAAGGTAAAGCTTCTTTGGTTTTTTGTTGATTGTTTTTATTATTTATAATTGGATTTTATTTCTTATCTAAAACATTTGAGTTCTTTAAAGGATGCTGTATAAATTAGGTTAAATTAGATTTTATTTCTCACATAGAACTTTAAGTTCTTTAGAAATTCTGTATAAATTTCAAGTTCAGTGAAGTTTTATGTATGCACCTCTTCAAGAGACCTACTCAGAGGCAAAGACTCTCTGCGCTAGCCTATTATGATGTTAGTGTCATTAGATGAAAATATTACATATAGCAAAACAATGCACAGTAAGCTAGAAGAGTCACCAAAATCACTGCTTTGTGCTACGGGGTGCTCTAGAGTTTGAAAACAAATACCAAGTGATGCTCGACATAATGTTATTTAGTACTGTTTTGTTTTTGCATTCGTTGTTGTTGCGTTCTTTCTGCTCTGTGTTCGTATATTACCATTAATTATATTCAGTTGTAACTTACAACAGATGTAGACAAAAGGAAAGCTTTTGTATTGCACTTATGTGTAGAAACATTATTGCTAACTTAATTTTAATTTTTGTATTGATTTGATGAAAATATTGATAGAAAAGTTTAAGAAAATTGCAATTTTTAACTGCAATCTCTTCTTAAGGCAAGACAAGAAAATACTAGAATAATTTTATAAATGACAGCAACAGTGACAGATGGCTATTTTGAGCTATTCTGATTACTGAATCTTGTTCAATGAAAACTTTATTATCGCTGCTAAATATGTCTGCTGATGTCTTATTCTTGCCTCTACCAGCTATGTTGTCAACACAGCCTGTGATAACCAGTATTAATGACCATCATTGTTTGTTCTGTTCTTTCAAGTCTGATTAATTTTTGCATCGAAATCTTACATATTTGCACTATAATGTAAAGCTATATGCGTAACAACAAAATTTCTGAAATATTGTTTTTTATTTTGCAGTTGAAAGCTTTTTCTCAAAACTCTCACTTCCAAAATGTTTCTCAAATTTTCCTCGTCTCTCAGTATCCAATGAGAACCTTTCAGTGCCATGCGAGGAGGAGAAAAAGAAACCAGAAAAGCAGCGCTTCAGTTTTTCATTTGCTTCGTCGGCGCATCCTGTGAGTAATGATGGGCTTCTCGGTTCAGCAAATAGTCTGAATGATTCTGGCCATCATTTTCTTGGATTCACATTTCCTCCTCTCATTGGTTCCTCTAAGGATGTGGCTGAAGCGCCGAGGCTTTCTCCTGCTAACAAATGTTTGTCTGAAACTTCAGGCAGCAGCTCACTTCGAAAGATCTTCGCTTTTGGCAACTTTGATGTATCCATAACTCAAAGTGAACTTTCCGAGCGATTCAAGAAACTCGTCTGCAGTGCAACAGACTTTGTTCTATTCCGAGGTTAGTGAGGACTATGCTGATCACCTTTTATTGCAGTGAATTTAGTTATATTTTTCACTTTAAGATTTTTTTAAATTGAAGATTTAATACCAATGTGTTACCAGTGTTTGAAATCGTGGTTAGTTGAGGTATTTTGAGTACTGTAATTATTTATTTCTTGTAATGTGAAATTCTGTGTTTTCCAATTTCGAAGGCTGATTCTCCAGTGGATTCTGACTATGGTCTCATGTGGAGTGACAACAGGTTTATGCCCTATGCATATATGATAAGAGAGCCTTGTTAAGAATGTTCTTATAATGTCCTTGTAGCAGCCTTGTAGAATGCATTAGTTAAGGTTAGATTAGGTGAAAAGAAGTTGTTATTGCTAATGTTATGTTGGTGTAGTTTTATGTAGATGTGAAATGTAGTGGATTGTGTATTTGAATACCAAAAGTTCATAAACTTATTAAGTAATTCTACCATTAGTGAGTAAAACAAAAAGATTTAATTTATTTCATTTCAAGGTAACCAACAAGAAAGGTCCAATTCTCAAGAATCTTCCTCAGAACCTGATGTAAAACTTGAATGCTGTGAACTGATCAGCGAAGAGGAAAGATGTGGGGACAGTGATAATGTATGTTCACCAACTGAATTGTTTGAAAGACATCTACTTGAGTTCCTGTTGCAGGCCATTGACTGTGCAATGGTAAGTGCAGTGTCAAAGAGCTGCTTTTGAATCTTCTTAACAGGCAGCATATTAACTAGTGTTATAGAATCGTAATCGTAATCTGGAGATTTCTACAGCGCCCGAAGAAGCGAAGTTGCGGCAACCAGCTTATTTATTCACAGGCCATCTTCTAGGCAGAGATTGTGGAATGCATGTATTAAATCAGATAAGTAACCTAAGTGCTTTGAATTGACATAAATGGCAGTAAACGAATTTCTTCATTCTTATCCATTGCCATGAAGCTGTTGCCACCAGAAATTACACCATGTCCAATGTCCATACTGGAAGTTAGGCTGCATATTGTTCTGAGTTTGAAATTATGCTGATCATACTGTTTATCAAACATGTTTTTGAAGTGGCTTAAATCTATAAACCTATAGATTTTAAATGGGTGCCAGAAAGCTGAAGATTCTGAACTTATCTCCTTTAGACTGTAGACCTTCTATATTATGCTCGCTGTACACTTTCGATATTCTTTCAGATTATCTGCTCTGCTCATCAGCCAACAAATCTGTTTTCTTCACATGCTGCCTTTCCTATAAACTTTAAACTGACGTGATACTATATTCATAATTTGTTGCATTTCTAAATGATCAATGTCCCTCTATGCTATTCACTGTCACACAAACATGCTCAGACTACTCAGCTATAAATTCTTGTCATTGCTGGAACAACATTTTATTTCACTATGGAGCACGGTCTGACTTTGACATTGTCCAACAACCCATATCTAATCTACCTACATGTACATAATTTTTCTGGCTCATTCTGGTCGTTCACAATACTCCATACTCTCCAATCTACGCCAAGGTCAAAAATACATTGTAATTACTTGTTGCAAGTTTACCTTCTGATGCCTTTCTTTCTGGTGACATTCAGCGAAACCCTGGTCCTAATCATCTTGAAACGATTTACTTCTAATCTAATCAAATCTAATGACTTCTGTAGTTTTCATAATGTTGAAGACATCAGTCGATGGTTGCTTTGGACAAAATTATGATCAAAATCATGTTCCTTTGAAAAAGCCAGGTTGAAATCCAATGGATCAAGGGCACCAAAAGCAAGCTATGGTGGGTATGCAAGTGGTATGATAAGTCGACACTATGACTCATGCCGTACCCTGCACTCGAGAACAGTGTTGGACTCTTGAGCTTTCTCAGTTGCTGGTCCAAAGCTCTGGACTTCAATCCCTGGTTCATTCAATTCTTTCAGTCATTTCTTTCGTGTCATTCTGGTCTAAACGTAAGACTCGTCTCTTTCAATTTGCTTACCCACCTTAACCTGGCTTCGGGTTCCTATTGGATTTCAGCCCCGTTTCTCCAATGTATTATGATTTTGCAATTTCCCATGAAGCAACAATTGATTGATTTATGACTTGGGCATTATGACTGTGCTATAGAAGATGTAACGATTGGATCAGATTAGACTAGAGATTAGAAACTGAAATGGCACTAAGGTGAAAATCCTGGGAGATTTTTTTGCTCTAATCATATCATATTCAATATTATTCATACATTTTAATTATTTTGCTTTATCCATCTTATAATTGCATTTCTTTTTTAGTCTTGTTTCTTGTAGTTCTTTCTTGTGCTTGGTTTCATAATAAGATGTGGTTGGTAATTACTTTTGTGAATTATTTTGTTTCTTTTATTTGTTCATTTTTAGAAGAAAGGCAGAAAAACTGTGATTACTTCACTCATGTCACAGATAAAAGATGTCTTAAGATTGCACGTGAGTTCATCATTTTGCCAAACAAGTAGCTGGCTTTGACAGTTTATAGAACAGAGAGTGGCCTTTTGATATCGATATTGCTCTGTTAAGATACAGAAGCTTTTGATATATATATAATTATAATTATATATATATAATTATATATATTATATATATGCATTTATGTATTTATAATATACTGTATGGACACATTTACGCACGACCTGTGTGCATGCGAATCCGTTTAACAGGTTAAACAGCAAAAGGTCAGACTATAATACATCTCTATATTAATCCTGCCAATGCCATGTAGCTTTGTTTTGATGCATTTAAATTATTTCAATGTTAATGAATTTTTGCTCTAACTGTTGACTGTTTTCCATGTGTTAACAGCTCAGTCGTCTCCTTGTGTATATGCTTTCACCGTCTGCTGGTCTCGTGCAAAACTTGTTTGCAATAGAGACGTTCAATCTCAACTCATCAAACGTGGATGTCCTGAACCTGTTGATTACTGTTAATGACACAGTAAGTCTTCACCTTACAGTATTTAGCTAAGTTTCTGTGCTATCCGGTTTCCTGGCCATTAAGGAATGCAGGTTTTTATTTTTGTGCTTTTGCTACATTGAAACTTGTGATTGTGGTTTTACTTGGAACTATGTACGATATTCATAATAATTCTGTTTATGGTTTAGATAGATAGATATATTTGTTTACTCTATCTTATCATGTTGACATATGCAACAGGTTACAAACAGTAAGAGTTTTGGCAATTATAGAAACATGGCCATAGGGTCAGTGCTAGTAGATGTTTTTAAACCTTATGCGCGTTATAAAAACTTTCTTATTGTTCTTAGTCATTAGTGTGAATGGATGAGGCCAAGTGCACAGGTTGTATTTATTGTCATGCTGCACTAAGAATAATTGTTGAAAAACATGGGTCTTGATTAATTTTGCTTAATCCTGAGGTTATTTCCAGTTTGCTTCCGATGATGCAGTTTTGATAACCGCTGCATAAGCAGCATGCAGCTGCTCGATGGGCTTTTAGTGATTTCTGTATTTGGTAATGCTATGTGTGTATATATTTATATTGTGTTTCATTGGATGCCCATCAAGCAGTGCATGGAATTTAAGAATTTCAGATGTTAGCTGACATTATGAAAGTTGTCAATGACTTTCTTGAATAAAAACAAGTTGGGAATAATTATTTAAATGAGTTTACAGTAAAATATTGTTACATAATTTAATTGGAAACATTTTTGGTACCGTATCTCTGTACATAGTGTACACTGTACAACCTAGTTAAAGGTGCTGTGAAAAGCAGTCTTTAGACATTGCTCTGCAAACATTTATTAATATCTTAAAATTAAATATTTAGCCATTTAAACTGTTGATGGTGTTCCTGATGGGGCATTTTGGTGCCCCAGGATCTGTTTTTTTTTTGGGATAACACATAATTTCAATAAGAAAGCCTGATTTATATGATTTTTGTATGCAAATTATATTCTTTTGCAGGGCCTGAAGCTTTCCTACTACGTCTACAATCTTGTGACCGTCAATGTGAAACTACTTACACGCTGCCAGAGAAATGAAATTACTGAATTCTTGGAGCGACTGGCGTCAAATGATGTGGCTATTGTTCGTGTTGGAGCAAGTCTAACACCGGCTGAAAGAAGTGCAATGAAAAAGGTGTCAACTCCTTAACTTCAACAGAAATTTGACTTCAGACAATAATTTTGTAACTGAATTTTGAACTCCTTGAGTTTTGTAGTGATACTAAATATAATATTTTATTTGTATTTGATTTTTATTTTAAACGTTGGAAATTTTTATCCTAAGATGAAGATAAAAGATTATTGATATAATGGTTGAAAGGCACATCAACTGCTCTTCCTCGTCTCTCTGGTCTCTCTGGCAAATGGACTCGGATCTCCACTGGACCTCACTCTCCGGACAACCCCTCTGATATGACGTAGCACTCATGAATAAGCTGGTGCTCTGTGCTTAGACTTAGAGTAGCGCTTAAGCAATTTGGAGTTTACGATTACAATTACGATTGCAATCAGCTTCCTACTAAGTCTCAGAGGGTTGCTGTGCACCCTTGGTTTTCGACGTGCCTTTCTTGTGAATTTTGACTCTGATTACGATTTCACTAGAAACAATCTCCAATTGATGCTATGTGCATTATAATTGCAGCGCTATATAAATAATTAGATTAGGTTTGATAAACATGGTTTTGGTGTAATGTATCTGTGAATTGAGGATGTGTTTGTCTGTTGTAGGAAATGGAGGAATGGTCAAAGAAGATGATCCTGGACAGAAGGGATTGGCTGAAGAAGGAAGGTCTCGCATTTCAGAGGTTGGTTCAATTAATTGTCACAAGTTTCCAGTTGGAATCATTATCACATTCAGCTCATATTTTGCAGAGGAAAAGAGATATGACTGCAAAATGTTGAAATCCAGAAAGTCAGTTCTTAGTGAGACAAAGTCTTTTGGGAGATGTGTAGGCTCAAATAGGCAGTCCTTACTTTAGATTTTCAACATATTTGGCATTAACAGCGTGCTTTGCTTGTTGTGATTGCAGGGTATTGCATCGTCTGGATGGTCTGTCGAGGAAACTGAGCCTCCAGGCAATGGAGGTCACTCAGATTGTTAACAATGACCAGAACCGACTCCGTAAGAAGTTCATTCTTCACGCCAAGTGCCAGATGAGTGACCGGCTGCAAGTGAAAAAGAACTGGCAGGAACTTATCGCTCAACTCAGCCATGAAAGGTCTGAACTAATCAACGCTTGATTTGATCAAGACTTTTCCTTTTAATGTTGATAACAATACTATATCTTTTGTATGTGTAAAATTTCTGTTCGGTTTATTAGTCCATAGTCAGTTTAGTTTCTGTTCGAAGGAGATATGTTACTTACGTAAACCTACCTCTCATGTGCATTTATAGTGTTCAGGTCTGATTAAACAGTCTAATAAAAGAAAGACTAGTCACCATTCTTTGCAGTTGAGCATCCAAAATATGTAGCACCTACAGCTAAAAGTTTCTGCATTTGAACTTCAAAAAAATGTTTAACGTATTGCCCAGTTCTGTTACCTATGGTATGTATTAGAGGTATGCGGGTACAGCATTTTTGCTACCCGACCCGTACCCGTAACACAGAACCGTTACCCGTACCCGTACCCGACCCGTACTCAAAATTACTACCCGACCCTACCCGTACCCGCGGGTATACCCGTACCCGTACAGTACCCGTCACGTCATTAACACGCCTTCCCAAAGTCCCTATTCCTACCAGGCCAATAGGCTTACAACTCAGCATGCAGTGATAATAATAAATAGGCTGATAATGATGATGATAGTAGTAGTAGTTGTTCTTGTAGTAGTAGACCTAGTAGTAGAGGTGGTGGTGGTGGTGGTGGTGGTGGTGGTGGTATAGTTGTTGTTGTTGTTGTAGTGGCAGCAGCAGCAGCAGCAGTAGATGATAATAGCAGCAGCAGCAGTAGTAGTAGTAGTAGCAGCAGCAGTTGTAGTAGTAGTAATCATAATAGGCAGTCAACTTATGGAACCTTTCACATTCAACTGTTGTGCTGACTCAATTGCATAGTACATTTTATCTCCTTGGTACATATGCTCAGATGCTCTAAGCTAGAACACTAAGTAACCGTTAATATTACGTTGCAGACACGGTCAGGGTCATTGTGCGCCCACATTCTATATTATTTGTAACGGTGACATTGTAACCCCAAAACTTCACGTCGGCATGGGTAAAACCGGGTATACCCGTACCCGTGATGACCCTACCCGAACCCGACCCAACCCGTGAAATTCGTACCCGACCGTACCTCGCTGGTGCGGGTCGGGTACGGGTAAACCCGCTGGTACGGGTATACCCGCAGTCCCCTAGTATGTATATCTTTGACATGATTCGCATCCAGACTCCAAATTCTTCTTTTCGACTTACCTGCCATTTATATAATAATTTTCATCAAAATGGAATCTACTGATTATGTTTATGTAATAATCTGATGAAGTGCATTGCTTTTTCAGAGGTGTTTGGCACTGTGCCAAGTCTTATCCTCGTTGTTGGCAGCTGGATCCTACGGAGGGTCCATCTAGACAAAGGTGCAAGCTCAGGCGATGCCACCTGAATGTGGAGTCGCGATTTCTTGTGCCAGAACAACAATGGAAACTTGGTAAAACTTGAGATTTAATATGAAATCAAGTGATACACAGGGATTTTTGATAGACAGTGATGAAAAGACTTGCTAAGATTTATAAAAGAGCAAGATGTGTCATACTTAACCTGCAATGGATGCACAGTATTTATAATTGAGCTAAGCTTTGAGTTTAAACAGAGGAGCAGAAAATTGTTTTTAATATTATTTAAATGTAAAAGACTTTAAGAATTCAACCATAAACTTCTTATGATATCTTGTAACAGAAGATGCAATTCATAAGTGGAATTAGTAGAATCGAACCAAAAATCACAGAAAAGTATAATATTATAAAAGTATAATATTTAATATAAGAAGTGGGTAGAAAAAAGGATGATAGTGTAATAGAACGCAATTTAGTGCAAAGGAGTTTGTAGGAAACTTATAGATTAATAAGTGTTTTTAATGTTTGTGACAACAATGGACAACTTTAAGATAGCATGGCCGTGGCGTGTCTGGTGATATTGATGGTTTTGGTAAAAAGATAAGTTTCAACAGAATTCATTAATTTACAATTTACAGTAGGTGTTTATGAACGATGTTGATTTCCGTTTGTGTGCTGTATCTGTTTTTCTGACCTTAGATGCTAGACAACATGAGCCGCCACTGTCTTATCTCTTCCAAGATGATAAACTCAGCCTCGATTCAGCAGCCGTTATTTACAAACTGCACACAAATGAAAACATAGAGTATGTGTAATAGATATATTTATAAATTTTAATCAGACCGTTCTACCATTGTCCATGAGGCTTTGGGGGCTGGATCTAAAATTCGTCGTGGGGACTGACTGATGATTTTTCGGTTCGTTGGTGCTGAGCTCAAATCCATTATGTTAAGTTGACAGTTAAACCTCATATTGTGTGATAAATGAGCTGTGCCTTAGGGCGCTTGTTTGTTGAATCTGCACTGATCTGGATAAATATAAAAGAGAGATTTAATAAACGAGCGATTGATTACCCTACATTTAAAATACTGATAATTCAACCAGAACATCTTGCTCTTGAAGTAAACCAGTTTGAACTGCGTATCGCACTATTGCAGCAGTTGAAAGTAACTTACCGGATTTTGATGAGTGTATTGTCAACTGTAATAATAACGAAGTGATTTGTATTTGCAGAACATTTGGGTATCTTTATCTTCATATCTACTTCAATCCTTCTATCATATTCTCATCATTAGTTGTTTTCTTGTCTTTCAAAATAATTGATTGATCTGTGTTTATCTTACTTCAGCATAATGACATGTTTTTTGCAAGGTACACCTGCATGTGTCGCAATGTGACGCCTCAGACAACAACATCTGGCGTGCTGCTTGTTGGCCAGAGGGTCGTCTACTATGTGGCCGATGAGGCAGTGATGGATGACAATTACACTCAGGTAAATGTGAATGAATTTAATTATTTACTAGTGGCCAATTTTCTTTCAAAGCATATAGTTTATGAAAGACACTTACCTTGAAAGTAGTAATTATCATTTTGACAACAGCACAATGGTAAACTTTGACACTTATGCAATAGTGAATATAAAGAATAACAATTGAAGGGTTCAGAGCAATAACCAGGTATGTCTGAAATTGTGAGTTTTGGGAAAATGGCTTCAAAGATCTGATACTTCAAACTGTTGTATCTTAGCTATTAGACCACATATCGACAAGCTGTTTGAAGCTTTATTATTGTTGTCTTTAACGAAAACTTTGCATGATGCAATGCAATATATAACATTATTGTTTTTTACACGACAATTTGATTCATACCCGGTTATTGTCAACACCAACACCTTACCATCAGTATAATTACGGGTGCAGTAACAGGGTATGTAGACAAAGTTTGTTTTCTAGCAGCTGCGTACCAACCATGTCATTTGGTGTTAGTCGACATACCTTATTCTTGCACCAAACAGTCACACTATTACACAGTACGGAAATCGTGCAAGAAGAAGGTAACAGTACTTACATTATTTTCTTTATAGCACGGATATATAGCCCAATTTAGAGCAAGTAAGTGACAATAACCGGGTATGTCAAATAACCTGTCTGTTGCACCGGTTTTAATACAAAGATTACAAGAAAACGACAATTTTGTTATCATACCTGGATATTGCAATGGAGTAATGGTAGAATACTGCCGGATGCACAATTCCATGTTATGTTGACATATTTGTTTTTCAAAAATGACTATCAAAAATATTCGGATCTGGACGAAATTTGCAGGGTAAATAGACTACTATATTCCAAGCACGCTGGCATACTTTTTAGCAAAGAAGTGGTATGTCGACATAACTGGTTATTGCTCTGAACCCTTCAATTAGTTGTTTGGAAAATATTTGTTTGCAGTTGAAATCAGGCACTTCACAGAAATAGATGCAGCTGAGTGATATACACATTTTCATCCTCAGTGCACTTAATTGTTTTCTAGTACTTATTTCTAGTTACTGTTACTAAAGACATTGACATTTACTTTACCTTATAGTTATACTGTCTTGTAGCGCTGTGTAAACACAGTAAATTTGAAACACAGTAAATTGGCAACAAAACTAAAGTTAACATTTTGAAAGATATAGCTGAAATTTTCTGTTGATTTTTATTGAAATGAGGCAAAAGTTCGTTATTTAAAGGTAAAAGTGAGGTATAGCTTAGACATTTGTTTACACAGCGCTACAAGACAGTAGATACAGATGTGTAGGCCATGGGTTTGAAGGCTGTTTGGGCACGAACATGGCCACAGTAATCTGTGATTATCAGGCACTTCTTTTAAAATTCTAACTGGTGTTGGTGTTCAGCTACTGAACCAAGTTGGATGGGGCACCAATTTAGCATAAAGTACTGGCTTGGTATTCTCTGCTTGGTCATCAATCCAAGTACTAATGGCATTGCAGAACTTCTCTTATGGGCATCATTGAAGCACATGGACTTATGCTGACTGCTTATACAATTCGTACTTACATGTAATTGATGTTGGTTCTTGCTCATTATTCTTGATTTTTGTGTAGGCTCTTCTTGGAAACTGTGATGACCTTTTCATGACCTTGCCACATGATGATATTCTTGAATTCCACAAACAGTGGTATCTTCTGAAAGATGAAGCTCTGGAAATATTTCTGTCCAATGGAAAAACCTGCCTCTTGGCTCTGAATTCAACACAGGTTAGCATCATTACATCATTGGGTGAATTATTACGAGAGGAGATCCGTCATTCGCTTTGCTTTCTTGTTACCGGGTATTCTGTATCGTAATAAAGATGTCTCATTCTGACTGACTTATTTAACATGCATTGATTGTTGATGAAGCACTGCAGTGTACCAGATGTACCTTAAGCTGCCCACTAATGAAGTGACTATGAATAGACTGTGTCTTTAGTGTAATGTAGTTGTTTCATATTTCTGGAGAATAGTGTATTGTCTCAATTTTAAATAGCTTAATCTAATTTAATTCAATCTCCTCTAGATAGAGAAATTAAGGCAGAAGACAAATTGCAAGAGGAGGGAACTGTCAGAAAGATATATAATGAAGAATTGGATGAGGAAATCAGTGATTGTGATGATTTGAGTGGCCAAATATCAGCTTCTTATCCTGGTAGCAGTGGGTGATGTCGCTAGCAACGATAGACAGAATAGCAGATTTAGTGAACTTTATTCAAGCTTTATAGATGCAGTAGCCACTTGTATTGCTCTGTTTGAACATTGCAGGACAGAGACGAGCTGTTTGCCAAACTGATGACACTTGATTTGCCGAATGCCCAGCCAGAGGACAACCTCTATCATACCCAGATGAAATGGCTGGAGGGCAGGATGACTAATTTTGAGTACCTGATGAACCTGAACAAGATGGCCGGCCGATCATTTAACGATCTGATGCAGTATCCAGTGTTTCCTTTCATCCTGTCTCAGTACACCGAATCAACCCTGGATCTGGAAAGACCTTCCAGCTACAGGTTTAACGTAGTTTTACTCATCAATCAGTGTAGCTGAACTCTTTGCGTTTGACTCATTATCTATCATCAACATAATCATCGTTAATGTGACCATCTCGGAATTGGTGTATTTCTATGACATGTTGCTAGCCATGATATCCTTGAAGCTGGATGTTACCCACAGTTTAGTGATCAGAGATTGGATTTGACTGTCTGAATCCAGATTATGTGTAGAGTGCAAGTCAAGGTTCAGGATACTGAGGCGAGGAGAGGATTTTCTCTCTGTGAATGACATAAACTTCAGCATTTACCCAAATCCCAACCGGTATAGCAGTTCATACAATTTTAAAACATATTTTAGGCAAGTTTTCATCGCTCATCCAACTTCTACTTCTACTATGACATATTTCCATATCTCATCCAATTTCTAGTTTTACCGCAATAATTTAGCATAAAAATAATTTTTTCATCGCTCATCCAGCTTCTATTTCTGCTATAAATATACTCCTCCAACTTCTAGTTTTACCGCAATAATTTAGCATTAATACCATGTTTTCATCGCTCATCCAACTTCTAGTTTTACTATTACATTATATTTATGACCGACTATACCAGTTAGGATTTGGGTATATGCTGCCTGACATAAAGCATTAACTATTAAAGAAATTACGTAATGGTTGCCAGTACAGTAACAACATGATGACATAAGAACAATACAAAGAGTAGAAATATGCTGGTAATAATGACAACTGATAATGTTGTCTCCTCAAGAATGTTCATCTCAGGCATGGCTGTGTAGTACTTTAGTAATGTTCTGTTCAAATTGCCATAATATTAATAATAATAATATAAAACTTGCAGGCTACAGCTGCACACACTTAAAGTTTGTGTTAAAACTGTTATATTTTCTGTAGAGATTTATCAAAGACAATATCAACACAGTACAAAGAACAAGAGGACAAGTACATTCAATTGTACCAAGTAAGTTAGCCTGAAATTCCTTCTGTGTTGATTTACTCTTTGATTCAGCTTGTTCTTTGTTAAAGTGATTGTCATTAAGGATGTTGAACATTCTTTAAACATTCTGAGTTGTAGAATTAATAGTTACTGGCTTTTCATTAACAAGTATTTGAAATAAATAAAAATCACTGAAAGATGAATAATATTAATTCACTAATTCATTTCTTTCATGTGATGCACTATGGCAGACTGCTAACAGGAGCCTTTCACTTAATACTTTAACGACGAGCTGCATTGGTTTCCCAGTCGCTGTTAATGCATTCTGGTCGTTAAAGTGTTAAATTGCATTAGAGATTTGATTTTCAGTACGTCATTTGAAATTGACAATCTGTTGTCAAAGCATAGATTTCTTATGGGAAGGTTGTCATAACTGATTTTCATCTGTTCATTCGGTCTTCTAAGCTATAATTTATTTTCTGGTTGGTTTACTTGGCAGTCTTTCTGACTCACTGGTTATCCAGCTGACTGACTGGCTTCATGAGGTGGCCTACTTAGTTACTTGGTAACTCCCTGGCTGCATAGTGGAATTGGTGTTTGTTCATTTGTTCATTTATTCTTCTACCATACCTTCAGTTATTTTTGCTCATTTAATGTTTCATGTGTTTGGTTGACGTCTGCAGGTGTTACTGGAGCAGAAGCCAGACTCAAATGCATCGTCAGATGGTGCTGACATTCTGATGGAACCTTACCACTATACGAACCACTACTCCAACGTTGCCACTGTCCTTCAGTTTCTTGTTCGTCTTCCACCATTCACACAGCTATTTATAGATTTCCAAGGTCAGAAAAGCAAATGTTGTCACAATTCAACTAATTATAACATATTTGTCATCATCATCATCACTTTTATCATAGTAATACATCAGACTATCCTTATGGCAGGCTTCATTATAACCTGAATTCTGAATAAAAATGGACAGGAACATGGATCCAAAATTTGATTGGGCTTGGTTTTTATATCTGGTCGAGTCGCTTTAGCAGCACAATTATAGTTGCAACTTTGAAGGCTGCTGGAACTCTCATCATGGTGATGGAACTGTTGATCAGTTGAATGATAATGGGCAATCATACCTGATAATGGGCAATCATACCAGCAGTGGACTTTCTTGCATAATCTTTCATCTTTTCAAAGAAATTGTGGAATTAGTTAACTGAAATAATATTATCCGCTGGCATACTTAACCAACCAAGCATCTTTTCAACAGTTTAGAACAGTTTCTGAGTTTCAAAATGCCAAATACTAATCATCTGATGTCAGAAATCAGAGCAATACTGCCGAGGCTCTACAAGCCCGTCGGCACATTGCAAGGGTCTCTCCAACTCATTCTCTCAGGAATGGTGCTCTTCGCGTCTTACGCACTTGTTCCAAACTCAGCATTCGTGATTGAACCTTGAATGAGGAAGGCCTCAAAGAAGCATCATCTTAATTGTTCTGATTGTGTAATACTTCACCTGGCTTTGTCCAATATGATTTGCTAGTTTTTGAGTTTTTTCTGTTTACTGTTTTATATTGAGCCATTCCTGATTACATGCTGCTCATGTACATTACACGTGTAACTTTTGTTTCTGATGCAGATCGGAATTTTGACTGTGCAGATCGAACCTTTCACAGCATTCAGACTTCGTATCACCTCGTCACAAAAATGTCCATGACTGACTCAAAGGAACTCATTCCAGAATTCTTCTACCTCCCAGAATTTCTTCAGAACTTGGAAGGTATGTCAATTAGTTAACGTAAACTGTACTTCTTCAGGTCTAAAAAAGCTAATTTGAGTTCACTTGCTTCCAGTCAGTGAAGTGGAGAATGATCAGGTTCAGTTTCAAAACAAAACACATGACACATAATTTTGAACCTTCAGCGCAACATAATGGTAAGTCTCTGGTTTCACAAAGTCAGAAGTTTTGAAATTAATTTTGTAATTATTTATAGAAGATAAGGAATAACAGTGTGAAATGACTGAAGTTAATGAACACTAGTAGGCAATCAGTTATTTGGTTCCTCAGTTAAAGTGGCCTTACAAGTTACATAAACATGTGCCATAGCCTGCATTTTCATGAAGTACCTTAATTACATATCCAATTCATGGAAGCTGCACCTTTTTCTGTCTTTCATGAATGCTGCAATTATGAGAGTTCTGTAAAATGGTACTAAATTATTGTGCAGACACTGGAATAAATGCATATTAATTTTATGGTCTTCAATTTCACAAGATTTGATCACAGAATATTTGTTGACTTGCAGGTTTCAACTTTGGCACCAAGCAGAATGGTGAGTTGGTCAACAACGTGGTACTGCCACGCTGGTGTCGAAACGATGCTCGCCTCTTCACCCTCGTTCAAAGACAGGCTCTGGAGTCCGAATATGTCACCAGGACACTGGCCTCGTGGATTGACCTCGTCTTTGGATATAAACAACGAGGCAAAGCAGCCGTTGAGGCTGTTAACGTCTTTCGACCTTCAGTGAGTTTCTCTGTCTTGGTCAGGTTGTGCTGTGACAGATAGAGATTATGTATTTTATATCAATATATTTAATATACATATATATATATATATATATATATATATATAATTCTTTTATTAGTGAACTGACCTGTTGGGAATTGACGTGACCATTGGTTGATACCTTGTGCATTTGACACTGGCACTTCTAAAGTAACTTTTAAAAGTGATAGTGATGGTGGTCGTGGTGGTCATGGTAGTAGTTGCTATTGTTGTATATATTTCTAGATCAAATTTCTTCTTGTTCTGTCTCACAGATGTATTTTGGAATTGATGTGGATGGTATTGAGGATGAACTGGCAAGGAAGGCTGTGAAGACAATGATCCGGACTCATGGCCAGACTCCAAAGCAGCTCTTTAAGAACCCTCATCCATCTCCTCCAATTAAACCTCGACCAGCATCCATCAAGGACAAGGTGAAAACAAAAATACGTATAGTCTTAAGGATATACACCCAAACAGGACAGGTTGTCAGTGTCAGTTGATGACTACAATGCTGAATATCAGTGTAAACTGTTGGATTTATTACTACAGTGTGGCCCCTTTTATGTGAAATTGTTGAGAACAAGCCATTCAAAACCATGTGTAAACCAGCCTGCATGTAAAACGGACTGCTAATGCTGAAATAACCTAACAAAATTCTGTAGATAAACCTATAAACTGGTAGTGCATAAGCATATTCATACTGTAATCTTTCAAAGGACTCTGCACTTTGATAACAACAAAAGTGCTATTCATAATGTTGCATTTGAAACACTTGGCCCAATTAACTCTTCTAAAGTCGATTTCATTCTTGAGGTTGGCCATCACCTTTTCACCAACTCTGGAAAGTGAATTTCCATTTCCAGTGCCTTTCCATCTTTCTCCAGTGCTGCATTGCCATTGCATGTAGAGGCACGTCATCAAAGGACGACAAGGCCTGATTTTTTAGACACCAGTCAACTAGTTCTAGCATAATTTTGAGTTCCTGAGGAATAAACTTACCTGAGACAAAAAATAAATAAACATGTTAGATTGAATGATATTTTTGTAATGGTTTGTTTGAAACAGCCTTCACCATTGGCACAGATTTCTGGATTACGATGGGGTGACTATGTTGGGTCACCAGACTGTCCTAACCCCACCATCATATCCTGTGAAGAATGGAAGGTGGATGTAACCAGTCTAGTGGTATTGCCAACAGGACAGGTCTTTGGCCTTGGACCAAACAGCAGTCTACTAGTTAAGCAGAAAGGTTTGTTTTGCCAATCGTCTTTTTATTCGTTATAGAAGCACTTTTTGATGCTATGTTTTCCAGTTTCTGTTTTATCTATTCTGATGGAAATGGAAACTGTAGTAGTAATCTTTATTAGTTACATTTCTGCTTTTATTGTATATTTAATTCAGCCAAACGTTTAATTAAGTTTATTAACCTAATTGTTTAATAAGGCAGAGTTTCAGATGGCTGAGATTAGGACACATCGGAATTCAAATGTGGCTGAGTTATTGCAGTTTGGAACACTGCAGCAACTGAAAAAGAATAACGAATGTAGGCCTACATAATAGGCTACATTATAGCAGATAGTCATACAACATGACTTGGTCTTAATTTTGCTTAAGAAGAACAATCGATTAATGCTTTGTGCATTATTAAAATGGCAAAACAGACATTATTAGTTAAATTATTCTCTTCCGTATCAGTGAGTAGTAATTGTTTTGGTTTTCATGTTGGAAAGTTTCTGTTTTCTAAAGAAATGTTCTGTGTAGTCTGTTTTGTTGAGTTTAGAGACATGATCAAGATTTCGATAGCTATTTTACTTATTTAAATTCACATTAGGTCATTTGATATCTTGCTATAATTACAAGCAGCAGATGAACTTAGATGATTTCAAACTATAGTACATGTAGTACAAAATCAACACATTCAGATTTATTCCCAATTTTTTTCTTGCAGCTGATATTAAGAAAAAATTGAAAGACTTTAATGAATTTATCAAATTTATACTAGAGTTTGAAGTCAACTAAGTTTCAGCTGCTACTTGATATCTTGCTATAATTACAATTATAGCGATTGTAATTATAGCATATCCTTTCCCTTCAACATCATCTTGGCCAGGTATGAAGATGATGCAACCTGTTGGATTGACATGGGCCGCCATTCTTAGTTGGCATCACCGAGATGGAATCATTCGGCTTAAGAACGACCATAAACAACCATCTGTTAACTTTCTCCACTGGAACACTGCCAACCAGGTAAACAAGGGTTTCTTGCTCAACAGGGTTTGCCAGTAGATTTAATGCAACTGGACTGATCTTGAAATCACAGAAGTTAATACACGAAGTCAACAAATCAAGTTATTATTGTGTTTTGTTTAATCGTAATCGTAATCGTAAACTCGATATTTCTACAGCGCCCACAAAAGCGAAGTCGCGGGAACCAGCTTATTCACAGGCGCATAGTAAGCAATGTCACTCGTTAAGAAAGCAATGCATTCCTCAGAAATATTGCTAATATTGTTTTTATTTAGAAACTTCGTGTATGTGCAAAGTATAGCAGCAGAATAAATCAGAAGCCAGTGTCAGTAGTGAGTTCTTGAGTTACCATGATTTATTTAACCAGTTTTAATGGAGAATATTTCTCTGTCTGTAGACACATTCCCATTATCACACTTATCTTAACCGGGTAGTTATACACATAGATGTGAGATGGCAGAGAAGAGAGTTTCCACGTCTCTACTGAGGAAAATCGCCTCCATTGTCTTGTTTACAGACCTATAATTACGGCAGTTTGACGTATGTCTGTTTGCTTTGTGGTTTGTGCAGCTAAGTTCAAATGGCTTATTACAGATAGATTAGTTGGATTAGTAGGCCAATTATCAATGGCCTTTAACATCTTATTTTAGGATTTGAAACCAAATATCTTGTATAAATGACAATCACTTATATACCTGTAACCATGTATCCCATAGTGATAGTTTTTCCAAATTTGCACATAAGCTGAAAGATCCTTGAAACCAAGGAGGATCACCTACTCTCAAGCTTAGCATCTACACAGGTTGCCAAGCTGACTGAATAAGACATTGAGGAGCTGGCAAGGGGTATTCCATCTCCAACCATTAGAAAAAGTACAGAGATCTGGATGGATCTGGCACACCCAGCTGTCAAGAGTGTTTAGGGGCCACTTGCAGAAGCTCTTAGTGAAGTTCTTCCTGAGGGCACATTGAAAGAACATATTATTATTATTATTATTATTATTATTATTATTATTATTATTATTATTATTACAAACATTTTTAATGCACGCAAGGTCACACAGAGGCATTGTTAGTCAGTCACCAGGTGAAGTGTTGTTAGGTATCAAAATTCGTGAAAGCCAATGAGAAATAGTGAGTTTTGATGCATTTGTTAAAGGAAGAGAATGAGTTCAAACTTGGGACAAACATTGGTAGTTGGTTCCATTACTTAGGGGCAGCAAAATAGAATGCATGAGAGTCCATGACAATGCTACATTGAGGCTGAACCAAAAGACCCAGTATATGGAGGACACTGCCACTTTTACGGGTCTAATAATTGGCCGTTAGTGTGTCTTAAATCAGATTTTCATTCAGAAGCAGTTGAATTATGTTTAACCAGTGCTGTGGAAAGGGACTGTTACGCTATATTACGCTGTTCATGACTGATTTAGGTCACTTGCTGTGCATCACACACCAACTGTTGCCAGATCTTTCTTGGAACGGAATTGGGCAACATTGTTGTGCTCAACACAAAACTCAATTCCTTCAAGGTAAATGGGCTTTCATTCTATTCATCTATTCAGTTCCTGTTATATTCTGTTGACATATCGTCTATTGTATCTGAACATACAAGGTCACCCTTATGCAAATGACTTGCCCGTATATCGGAGGATCACCTACTCTCAAGCTTAGCATCTACACAGGTCCATTCTGATGTCTAGAATCGGCAGGCTACCTCGTTGAACTGCATTAATAGTGACATTTTAGACTATGGTGTGCAACTGACTTCAGCTCAGTTCCTCTAAGACAGAAATTCTCTGGTACTCATCCTCACTTGCTCTCCTTACATCAACTACACCTTTTTAATTGTTGATGTAGACATAGACATATGACTAGCTGGGGAACATGGCTTGAGGATTGGTCTTCTCCTTGAAAGAGTCACCTCACTCAGTTCACAGGACCAGTAAAGACCGGCTTTGTGATGTGGAAACAGGTGATGTCTGTCTGCCAGTCCTTGCAAAGGATGTAGCCCATCAACTAATAGAATGTTTGATCGTGAGCCAAATCAACTACTGCAATGTTGCCTTTTCTGGTTTGCCACTGTACAGGATCATCTGCATTCAGGTGCTGCTCGTCTGGTCAGTTGAATTAGAAGGTTAAGTTAAACCATATCACACAGGTGATGGAAGAACCAAGTTCAGTGGCTGCAAGGACTCATTAACGATGAGTGGATCAAAGCCAAACTTTGCCTACTTGCTTTGCTCATCACTTTGGGTTAACTAAATCTGGAGAGTAAAGGATGTGCTTAAATTACTCAGTGTAATCTATTGTTCTCATTAACTTACTGACTTACCTTACTCTACTGTTACTTGTAGCCATCAAATCTCCAGGTGTTTGATCATCGTCTTCAGCTGTTTGGCCATCGTGCAGCAATCTCCTGCCTCAGCATCTGCCAACCGTTCAGCATCCTTGTCAGTGCCAGCCAAGATTGCACCTGCATTATATGGGATCTCAACAGGTCAGTGGCATTGCTTTCCTTTTTCCATCTCATTCTGCATTTATGGACAACAAGGCTTTTCATTTGCATCTGGTTTTCCTCACCTCTGTTGTCTTTATTTAGCACGGAATAAGGTTTTTACTGTTTCACCATTGTAATTCTGTCTCTTAGGACTGCTCAGATCTTGTGAATTTAATTTCAGGCTCTTTCAATCAAGACTAATAAAGTAAATTGCAGCTTTTCAGCAGCATTTGCCTGCTTATCTTGCTGTGTAAGCAGCCTTTTTGATAGTTGCATACATAATAGGCAAAAAATGCTTATTTACATACATACATGTATGCATTCTTTCATACATGCATATATATTTACATGCATATGTATACATACATACATATATACATACATACTTCTTCACTTGCATGCATCTGCCTACAATTGTCTGTTTTTTTCTGTCTGTTGATTTGAACTCCCTTTTGTCTCTTTGTGAGGTCACTTAATAAATTCTATTAAGAAAACAGTATTTCAATCAATCAATCAATCAATCAATCAGCCGTTTTATTGAATCAACAACAGCACAATTAATTGACAATCAGTCATTTTAAAAAAATGTTAATCTGCTGATGCCGTCAACAGGACAGCCCTAAAGGATAAAATAATCCGCTATTGCAGGGCTGCCCCTTTTCCATATTACATTTACTGATGGCAAGACGATTTTTATGATCATATAGAAAATTCAACTTAAATAACAATGTTAGGGCTAAATCATAGCTACAAGAATCATTTAAATCATTAAAATCATTTACAAGCAATATTAATTTTCTTTTAGACCAAATGTAAAAAATACTATTAAAACATCCTGTTTTAGCACTTTAACGATGAGAGTGTACTAAAAGTGACTGGGAAACCAATGCAGTTCGTTGTTGAAGTGTCATAGTCTTACATTTTTGGTTCCTTTTACTGTTTCAACCCTGATATGATTACGGTTACACTGCAAAATTCACAGAACCTTCAGATATGGTTTTGTTGTACCATTAAGTAATGTGTTGTAAGGTAGCATAATGATTTGAAACCATTGATTAAAGGTCCTGTGGTGTTGCTACTCTCTGCCTATGGGAATGGGAAATGGAGTCTGATCTCATGCTAAACAAATGTTAATTGTTTTCAGAATGAGTTATGTGCGTTCAATTACTGATCACAAAAGCAGCATTACGTCATTATGTGTCAGTAACAGCTCTGGTGATATAGCAAGTGTCAGCAACAGAGGTAACGACTTCTTCATCATTGCAGAAATACATCAGCAATTAAAGTTCTCAAACAGTGATTTATAACCAATTATATATTGTACTTCTAATGAGGAGTAGTGAAAAGGATGATCATTCTAATTAGGGTATGGTAAAGTACCATTCTAATAGGTATGGTGAAGTCAGCTAACTGGTTATTTATTATTGTAATGGACACCTGTTTATATGCGGTCCATTTACGCATGAATCCGCTTAATGAGCAATAAACATCATGGTGCCCAACAATACCTGTCTAACATGAAGTACAGGAACTTTCTGTGCAGCAGTCTGTATCAGCTATGCACAGCTGCCTGGATATGGGCCAACAGTCACTAGCTCCAGCTGGCTTTAAGCCCTGCAGAGGGCAGTACGGTTCCGTAGCAGGTAAACTTTGTATAGCTTTGTATAGCTGCACGTCATGCCACTCCTCACACCTGGTTGCAACTGTAACTGAGATAAATTATGGTACTTGTGCCCCTAACAGTTAAACCCTGGCACTGTCGGCACTGTCATGCTTTGAAATGCCTGGAACATTAGGTATTAATGTGGCCAGAAACATAAATTGTCTGGTATTATATCACAATCGCTTTTGCCCATAACCAGATGGTAATGTGGCCTTTAAAAGTAATTGGACAATATCGTCTGTGCAAGTGCCTTCATATGAGAAAGCCTATGTCTTCAAGCTATCTAACCTCACTAATGCTTACATTAATTGTACACTACTGTATTTCAGTATAGCCCTCTTAACTTGCGGTCCGTTAACACGTGCTCAAGGTGTGTTTGGCTCCTTATGACTGCATGTAAATGGGTCTGCGCTGTACCCCTGTTGATAGCAATTCTCAGAAAGTTCTTGTAGCTCAGGCATTAACATAATTAGAGTAATTCAGGTTCATGATGGCCTTTTCTAATTTATAACTTGATTGGACAATGAACTTGACAGATTGAAACAATTCTCAGGCAACTTACAAACCTTATTCAACTATAATGATATGAAGAATTATTGTTTAACTAGTAATTAAATAAGTTTGTTAAATGTCAAAAGCACAAGATTGAAGAGGTGATTTACGCTTGTTTTCCAGGTGACGAAGGAGGAAGCTGTCTGATGATTCATACGGTGAATGCCCGGTTGATTGCAAGTATTGTTTGTTCTGATCGCATCCAGTGCATCGCTTACTCTCCAGGACCTGAGGGACAATCAGTCAATGTCATTGCAGGTGGTTTGAACACAGGAAAGATTAGGTAAGCGACTGTTTGCATTGTATTTGCAAGATGAAGTAATTGTTTACTTGTTTTGCACCTCTTAAAATAACCGGCTGCTGGCTTGAAGGATTGTTCAGTTACTTCTTCAAATTATATTTATGATATCATAAAAAGCTAGCATGTAATTAGTCATTCATTCATTCATTCTGGAGATTTTAATTAGTGTCAGATTAATACTAACATTAATAAATTATCAATTATACGATTTGATGAGGTAATTGTTTTTTTATTTCAGGTTGTGGAGCTCTTGGGATCTTTCTGCTGTTAGAGATCTTGTGCCGAGCAAGTTTCTATCACCAGTTCTAAGGTTAGCTTGAGAACTGTTTCTCTTATTAAACAGTCATGTTGTCAGTAATAATGACTATGATATTATGTCACCACTTCTGAGTTTAAACGTGATGCAAATGGTTATTGAGCACATTGTTGATAATAATGATGACTATTATGAGGAAAATTGTGTTGGTACGGTAGTAAATACTGAAGTACATTAAATGCCTAAATGTTATGCAGAAGTGCTATTCATATCCCAGTGTAATGATTTACTGATTACTGTTTAAGTTGTATTACTTACTGTAAAAGCACTAAGAGTTAAACTGGTTATACAGATTCAATGCCAGCCAAAATAAAGCTTACATACGTTTGTTTACTTTCAGTCTTGCCTACAGCTATGATGGACAGAATCTCTTCTGTTTGACTCATGGCTTATTGACAGTCTGGGGAAATAAACCTTCAAACAGACCAAGGAAGTTCAACTTCATACCTTTCCTTTGAGTTGCGCTTACTTTATCGACCATCGTGACTTTGCTTCGCTGAGCAGTGAATCAAATTTGACAGTCGTGCTATCTACAGATGATATTCATACTGTGTTAGCATTTGCCATGTTTAAGTTTATTAACTGTGTCAACGCTTCTTGATCAAATTTTCTATATACTGTATTAGGTTCACGTTGATAATGTGTGAATGTTTGAGGGTGTTTAACACCAATGCATTGGTAACTAGTAAATATCAAATGCAAAGTGTTTGTAATTAGAAGATTTAATACATGATACCACTTTGATTTAAAGATTAACCCTTTCAATCCTAAGCCTTGTGTGCTAGGGTGAAAGATGACTTTTGAATCTTAGTTATTTGGTTTCAATGACTTTGGTGGCAAACCCTTCTAATCCTAGAAGCCATTCTTTGCAGCACTGATGAGTTAAAGCAGGCTTAGTACGTAAAAGGAAGAGGACATGGGCATTGGACAATTGTGCAGTTTCCTTGGTTAATGAAAGTCCAGTAAACCTGTCGCTTTTAAGAAGTTCTTAAAGGGTGTTGTATATGTATTCTGATACAATCGTATAGTAATCGGATGTTGCTTGCTTGTTATGGCATATTTTCCTTAACCTTTATAGATTTTCTATAGTTATCATGTGTTCTTATGTACCGTTACTGTAATAGAAACTTAGCAGAATTTGGCTCATATGGTTTGGAAGGTTTATAAATTATGGTGAAGCAGAAACATGGCAACATTTCCTTGTAGTCTATGCAGAAAATTACTGATAGAATGCTATGATTCAAATGGTATACTGGTTGATGAAATTTCATAGTGTTTTGACTGGGCTACAGTCTGTTTTTCTTAAATGCAGGCTACGATTCAAATGTCATCATTTAATGGAATGCTGTAGATTTTCGACTTGGCTGCAACTCCATCTTTTCTGAACTAGAAGCACAGCTTAACCAGATTTAATTAAGCTCAACTTTACTGATTTCTAATGATTATAATTATAGGAGCTTATAGGTAGGACTAATTTCACTACTAATGAAAATGGTTTTAGATTTTAAATTATAAGCTTAACCCTATTGGTAATTAGCTAAAACACAGTTGACTAATTTTGATGGTTTATTGCTTAAGGAGATAAGCTGATATCCATTTATTTCTTTGTGGTTTAGTTTAATGCTTAAAATGAGTGGCTCATCAAATTTCTATTTGCAAATGATAATGTCCGCTCCTACAGGTTTATAGCTTGTGGCAGTTTTTATGTTGAATGGTTTTTAACATAAAATCTTAGGCTGAACCCCCTTTGAATTAATTGATTCCTTTGACTTGAGAAATTCAAAAATCACTTTGCTCATTGGTTAAGTTGTGACATTACTGGAAAGGTTGGGTTCTCATTGAAAAGGCAAAACTGAAGCCCCAGCTTCAGTTGTTGCAAATGGATTTAGGACTAAGGGTTAATTAGCATGTTAAATTGTCTTGCTCTAGTCTTTTGATGATGCTTGGAACACAGATGGCAGAATTTGCTTTCTTTTGAAGTATGTTATAATTGCAGTCCCTTAAACATTTGGCTCTTTTAATGATGAGCCTTTCTTATATTATATTATTATGTAGGTCTACCTCAGATTATGTCAGTTGAATAAGACCTGCAGCGTGGTATTCAGGTCCCCCAACTTGAAATGTGTCGTCAATTTCTTAAGAACATTATATTCTTTGGAATTCTGAATTAGCTGAATGAATTGATTTAATTTTTCATATTTTATTTCTTTATTTCATGTTTTAATGTGTTCAAAATCGTATTTGTCAATACAGAACAAATACTGGTAAGTGATGAACAACCAATGCAATAGCCTTGTGGTGGGCCAAAGAAGTCCTATAGCCCTCTGAACATACCAGCGTATAAAGTAAGTAAGTAAGTATATTCTTTATTAAACCGGTTGCAGAAGAGCCGCATTCCAGTGTACAAATATCATAGGACAAATACAAAATCAATAGGAGTACAGCATTCTGTAAGTGACCAAGTGACCAACAACTGGCTCAGAATGTAAGAATATTAGCAGTTGTAGAATGCAGAGCATAGATGTCCGAACCAAACCGTATAAGACACCAAGTTCAACAAGTCAATGTTTTCTTGAATTGGTTCAACCATTGCCTCTCAAACTACACCAGAATATGCCAGTAAAGAACACTATCACATTTAAGATCTGCCTCATATGGCAGACATTGTTAATTAGCACAGCCCTAGAATACATCAGGTTGCTTATCTGTACCTGTATCAGGCCAGCTGACAATGTAAATGCAGTGATGGGCAAAAGTTAACTAAAAAGTTGAAAACTTTTAGTTAAACGTACATTTTTTAGTTAAAGATGAAGTTTAACTGGTGGAAAATAGTTTAGTTCAAACCAAAGTTTAACTAATATTGTTTAGTTATTAACTGAAAAGTTTAACTAAAAAATCAGCATCTACGTAACTATCATCCACAATCATTGTCATGAATAACTGGCTTTATTGCTCAAGTCAAGTGAACTGCATTGCATTGCATGTTGCATCATCGTGTGCATTAGCAACTGTCTTCATTATTTTCTGGTAGAACTGTAGTAGGACTATTAGTCTAGTAGATATAGGGCCTATCGTTACGAACCGAGATGAGAGCGGTGAAAGTGAAATTGTCATTGACACTTTGCATTATTACAGTTCACTTATCCGCTGTTATTGTGAAAATGTTTGTTAAAACTTTTGTTAAAAAGTTGGGAAAAGTGTAACTAAATATTTTTAGTTTAGTTAACTTATTTACAAAATCAGTTGCCAACTTTAGTTAAACTGTTTTTATTTTAGTTGAAGAATAGTTGAAGTTTAACTAATAAATTAGTTTAGTGCCCATCACTGTGTAGGCCTAAATGTAAATATGCGCGTTTTTGTATGGCAACCGTATGGCCTTGACCCTGCTTATTTTTCAGTTAATGGAACGGGTGAGATCCTTCACCACCGCTGCCCGTTTGAATAGGTGCCACACAGATTTAAGATCCCAGTGTATGGACCTTGCTAGCCCGAGATTTAGGGGCCGTCCATAAATGACGTCACGCGCGTCGGGGGTCGGAAATTTGTGACGATGTGTGACATGGGGGTGGGGGTCTGAGAAGTGTGACGTCACACCAGGTCTATGTTATTAAATTTAACAATTAACAATTTAATTTTATTAATAACAGCACTAATTTTGAGGATTAAATTTTAATTATTTTAATGTATACGGGCATCATTATTAATAATTTTCTAATTATTTAAATATTTGGTCACCGTTAGATTTTAAAATATTCATGCTTTCACTATTTGTTCCATGAAGGAGCATTTTGCTTCACCATGGAAATTTGGTTTTAGGGGGGGTCAGAGCTTTGTGACGTCATTTTCAAAGGGGGTGTTACTTTTTGTGACGAAGTGTGACGAGGGGGAGGGGGTTAAAAATCGGCCAAAATTGCGTGACGTCATTTATGGACGGCGCCCGTATATTTCTGCAATAAGCCAGCATCGGAAAGCAAACCAAGATCTGCATGCTCGCTAAGACAGAGGCACATGTGAAGCGGCCTACGCTCTGCTCAATGTAGCTAACTGGGCCAGTATAATCACTGCAACAACAGCCCTTGAGAGGACCTGATGACCCCACGCTTGCATACGAAGCATGAGTATGTATTATGCATTTGGTTGGTCTTTTTGGAATGATCTTCCACTACAAATCAACTCTGATTAGGCCAGACGGTGGGGCGACAATAAGTGTAGACCATAGCGCCTTTTCAGTACCTTACAAACGCGCAATTCGACAATGGGGTAGACAGCAGTGCGTCTACCAATGATGGGGTTTGGAGAACGATATCCATCGAACTTCAAACGTTGGGGCGTTTGGACATAGGCTAAACTGAGGGGTTGTTGATTTCCGATAATATAAGTCGGCCAGAGTGGGGAGGGGGGAGTTAGACGCCACTGGTAGACTACAATTATTATGAATTTATTGTTTTGACTCTTGGCACACAGAGTTCATCTTGTGAGTCTTACAGCCACAAATCATTACGTTTAAAAACGTAGCTCAGATAAACATGCTAACTTGCTAAGCCTATAATACAAGGGGCTGCTATAGGCTTAACTGTAGGCCTACGTACTGTACGCTCCTTAGATTTCTTGACTCAGTCTCGTAGGCCTAAATGTTTTGAAATTTCTTTGCCGCGCTGCTGCTGGTCACTTGCCAGCATCTATTCAATAGCATTTAAAATTTCGCTGTCACAAGTCGCTCCATCGCCAATAAGTTTTTTAAACTTACTTTTCAAGATCGCTGTTTAATTTGTAGCAGTAAAAGGTTTTTAGTAGCCTATTTGCGTTAATGTAATGTAATGTAGCCTAATGTAACAAAACATTTATAAAGCGCCACTCATAAGGATCTCTCAGAAGCGCTCAACACGTGGCCATCAAACAGCTGAAAAAAATGCGTCTTTAAGAGTTTAGAGAAAACCATAATAGGCCTATTATAGCCGCGTTGTAGAGGCCTAATAGGCTACAGGGCGCAGCTAATGTGATTAGCCTACGCAAGGCTGTGAAAATGTCATTGTATAAAATTGCTGGCGGTTATACATGACGAGATAACTGAACAAGATAACTGTATCGGCCATAGTGTAGTACGTAAGACTGGGTCTAAAAATGGGTCGTCATTACGGTCAATAACTTGTGTTTTCACCGCTCTCATCTCGGTTCGTAACGATAGGCCCTATATCTACTGTGACTGGGTCCATATACAACAACTGCCTATAGGCCTATCTATATACAGCCTCGTGCAGCTCATCGCTTACATTCGTCCAGTTACGCGTAAAAGCCGCCGTCGTAATATTCTAATTACGGTAAGACAGGTAAAAAAAATTCAAGAATAAGTAACTTAAAAAATTATGTCGTAACCATGCAGGTCGTTAATTTGGTCGTAAGTGACGCATATAACTGGCGTGTTATATAGGCTATATATATATATATGTATATATATATAATTATATATATAATTATATTTATATAACTTATATATATAAAATAAATATATATATAGGCCTATATTCGCCTTATTATGGATTTGCGTTGGTCTTAGTGATTTAAATGATATATGAACTGAACACGTCATATAAATGTATATATCTCCGAAATTGCTCAAGCCTGTAAGACTTAGTGTAGCCTAATTTTGTGACTGCATGGTCATGCAGTTTCTGTTAAAATCTTTGGTTTCGGTGCCAGGCAGAATCCAAGGGGCAAGTAATAAACAAGGTCGAATTCATTGCAGAAGGAGGCTTTTTGCCTCTATATGAAGTTCATGGGGGGTGGGGAGGGGCACGTCATCGAGTTCCTGACATCTTCATATCAGTGGTCCGAGAAGTGTTTTAAAGTTTGTGTCAGACAACCTCTGCTAAGTAGGCCTACAGATCGACATAAGCCGGTGGATAAAATTAGACAGTAGGCCTATAAGCTTATCCATCGACGTATATTGACCCAATATACGCCGATGCCTATATCCGATATAATCTCTAAAAAATATTTTTTCCATTTCAATGACAGTCCGTTAGGCAACGCAGTAGAGTAGGCTACCTACTTTCATAGGCCTACACTCGAATCTGAAACTTTTGGTCTTCGCGAGCCGACGCGTGTAGATCTATAATAGGCCCCCTATTTAAAGAAATTAGGCCTAGTCGCCATTTGAAAAATCTGTGACGTACAATCCGAGTATCTATATAGGCCTATCACTGTATCTTTTTAAATAGTGTTAATGTTTCCAGCAAAGTTGTGTGAGGCTGCATGCTCCTGCCTCGGCGGCACAGAGCCAATTAAAACTTGTGTGTGCAACAGATTTTCTGCAGTGGCGGATCCAGAGGGGGGCGATTGGGGCGATCGCCCCCCCTAAGAGTCCAATAATTAATTTTTTAATTTAAGGATTTGATTGCTATTTGTGTTGTTTTTTAAATTAATTTTAGCCTATATAGTCTCTGCACACACGCACGCACCATTCATTCAAATAATTAAATACGCTAAAATGTAGTTGACCATCCATAATAATTAAATACGCTATTACTCTTTACTGAAAAAAACCCAGAATGAAATTCATTCATTCATTCATATTGAACATTTAGATAGCATCCCTTCAAGAAAACTACTCAGAGTCGCTCCCAACTCCAGCACGACCATCCCAACTCCAGCACGACCATAAAGAACATACTTAAGGTGAGAAAATATCATAGGAGAGAAGGACTGGTCCTAGGAAAGGGGCGAAGCTCCAGAGGAGGCCGTTCCAGGTCGAAGAACCTATCACCGAGAAAGCGCGGTTCTGCATATTGGAGGTACGGGCAAAATGGATAAGTAGGAAACCCTGTTCAGATGAGCGGAGGGATCGAGAGCCCCAATAGCACTATAAGGACAGGGCATGCAGCAGAGCTCACGAAAATAGGCAGGAGCGAGGCCCAACAGGCAGCGCCATGGTATTATTATAGGGCAGCTATCTAAAACACGATCCACTGAGCTTATCCGTTCTTCTTCCTTCCAACTTAGACGCCTCAGAGGTTTTCGCAGATTTGTTTCCTCCTCTATACCTTCACCTCAATTGTCCATGCTTTCATCTGTTCTCGAATTGACTATTGCAATTCTCTCCTTGTTGGCTTACCCAAGTTTCGTCTATCTCCTCTTCAGTCCGTTCTGAATGCTGCTGCCAGACTTAGGCCTATAGCTCGCCTTCCTCGATTCTCTCACATCATTCTCTACATTTGTGGCTGAACAGCTTCATTGGCTACCTCTCTCTGTGCGCATCCAATTTAAAGTTCTCATTCTCGTGCTCAAATCTCAACTGGGTCTTGCTCCAAAATATCTTTGTCACCAAATTTTCCGTCCCATCTCTGCCACGTCAAAGCGTCCTCTCAGATCCTCTGACCGGCTTGACCTTTACGTTCCCGTGTTAGGACCACAATGGCTCAATCCAGGTCCTTTGCCTGTATGTGTCCCTCTCTATGGAATGGACTTTCTCCTTCTTTGCACCCTACCATCCTCTCTGGTGGCATCTCTGCCTCTTCCTCTCACTTTAAAACCTTCCTTTTCTCTCGGAGTACCTCGCAGGCTCGCACTGGGAGCGCTTGTGAAAGGCTTATGGTGTGAGAAGCGCTTTATAAATGATCAAGTGCAATACAATCCGCTGCTCAGAGGGGAGTCGGTGGAGAACGTCGCGAATGTATCAAGAGACGTGGCCAAATTTGAGTATACGGCCGATAAGGCGCGCAGCATAACGCAAGATCCGATCCAAGCACCCCAGTCGACCAGCCGGGAGGCCAGCGTAGAGCGAGCAACAATAATCAAGTTTAGTTGTGACGAAGGCATGAATAAGAGTGGAGGTAGCAGAAGCAGTGAGTGAGCGGGCGACAGTGCGGAGCTGGCGCAATTTGAGCGTCGGTCCAAGGTGACGCCTAGGCCACGCACAGCTGTAATTAACAGTTATGATACATAGGCCTACAATGGCGTTTTACCGTTTCATGAATCACAATCGGTAAAAATGTAGCCATTATTTTACCAGAATTTGGTTCTTTTCAGTGTAAAATTTGTTGAAATTTCTTCCGAAATGTTTGTAAGCCCAAAATAATTCTTCTAACGGTACCGGACAGCATTGCATCAGCTGAGAGGAGCTTCTGTTCATTACGTATAGTAAAAACATGGTTGAAAGACCAAATGGGTCAGGAAAGGTTAACCGGTTTAGCCCTTATGAATGCCAGATCGAGAAATTTAAGTAGATGCGGAGAAAGTGATTGATCACAAAGATTGGAAACAGAAGATTGGAATTTGTTTTGTAACATGTTATAAAGTTGAGAAACTATTAATTTGATAAGTCATTTCAATTATAGGTCCTTTGAGTTGGAAACTATCATAGATTAAACCGTTAATAAAAATGAACTATTAATGCTTCAAACAATTGTCGTAAAGATCCATAATACTTGATAGGTATTACATTTATTTTGCAGTTGGCATCTATTTGCAAAAATCTTGGTATAAAATTGTTTACATTTATATTGCGTTTGATATAATTACTAAATCGCTCTTGGGAATTGGGAACCCACAGAAATCGCCCCCCGTACAGAAAAAGTCTAGATCCGCCCCTGATTTTCTGGCGTCATGGCTTTCGAAGTTTCGGGCCCTCTGCTTCATACCTGTGTCGAGGATTGCCGCTGAATTTCAAAACTTGTGATTGCCCGGGAAAATAGGCCTATGTGCGTGTCCCATATGGGAATAAGGGGCCTAGGCCAATATGGGCTCGATGTAGGGCCTATAGCCTATAGGCATGCTGGCGGGGATAGACGAAAAACAGGCAGAAATTGTAAAAGCTGATCACTAGTAAAGGTGGTCAGAAATTATGGCGAATAAGTCTTGCTACATAGCCTATAGGCTATGTTAATGGCTTTAAAGTTGACGAGATCTAAAGTGTATAGACCGCTTGCAAATGGGCGTGGCCTAAATTGCGGTAGCTGTGGCGGCCATGTCGGAGTGCAAGCACGGAAATATTTGTTGTGCAGCGTTTAAGTAAAAACTGTTGTCAAAGCACTCGAAGAAGTTGTTAGTTGGTGGAAGAACGTTTCTTGTAAGGTTATCGTGAATTAATGGTGTCGATCCGTATACCTTCACATCTAGCAGTCTTAGCCTATACACTGCGTGACTTCGGACGATTGAGATGCCGGATTTCTTCAACTACGTTGTGGTAGGTACTAGTATCCATGGTGTTGTTATGTTAGTCCCAGATGTTAGCGTGACTTCATTAACATTTAAATTTTAATTGGTAAACGTGTAGTTTAGCGTCGTAAATTAGGCAAACTTATAGTATCGTGGGCTGAAGAATAATAATACGGTATCTTTGTGCATGCTGCGCGGACGGTACCAGGTTTTCTAATGACGACACTAACCCTAACCCTGACCCTGACGGGCCTAACCGACTCTCACGACGCCTAACCTGACCCTAACCGACACTCACGATGTCAGTAAACTTATGCACTATAATCCTTCAGCCCCCGATTCTATAAGCTTGCCGTAAATTATTATTCGCCATTGCAGCATTGCTTGGGTTTCAGCATTGGTCGAATACAAGTGGGATTAACTATTCTTGCTAAAGAGAAGTCAGATGGATGAAAATAATTTTTGCTTAAATAGAAGTGGGCCTGATGAAATCTTGTTCAAATAGAAGCTGGACTGATGAAAAATTATTCATAATGGTCTGCACAAAACGACATTTAACATCTTGAGACCAAAACAACATTTAACATCATGAGACCAGCACAGACATATTTTTCTTAATTATTTTCTCTGTTACGCGCTTTCGTACATTTTGATGCTATAAATGACAGTTTAATACTAATAATAAATAAAGTTGTATTGATGAAAAATAATTCCTGCTTAAATAGAAGCTGGATTGATAAAACGAAGCCCAATGGAAGCTAGCAAAGTAGAAATTATACTGATGAAAAATAACAGTGCGAATAATTTAGAACGCTAAACTACACGTTTACCTTTTAATTCATTAACTCATTTTAACTGTCTTAGCTTCATCACGTCGTAGTGTGACATAATTTTTAAAATTTGTTCATTGCAACATATCTGTGCTTGTGAAAGAACAAGTTTTTGACAGTTCCGAGTGATATGCTAGTTTACTATTGAAACTCTTAATAGAATTAATTATGTATTCCATGAAATGCTGGAAGGTTTTACAGCTCATGCTCTTGCTTAGCAAGTATGGGTCCTTGGTTTATGAGATCGGTTACAGGAAAATCAGTTATAATTAGCAAGTATGTTTTATTTTGTTTTCAGGAACAACTTCCTGCACACAAGCAGACTGCTCCTTCTGTCACATGTCACCAACTTGACTTATCGTCCTCTGGCTGACATGGACTTCTCTTAGCCAAAGAAACAGAAGAAGACTTTTGACAGCAGTAGGATGCTGGTTCCTCATCACCTTTGCCGTGTGTGGTCTTGTCAACTACAGTATCATCATAGGCAGCACGTTTGTCATGACGCTGTGGTTGGATGAGCACTACCCACTCAGAGCTGTGACGGTCACAACGAGACAGCCTGAATTCGCAAGGCCATCGTCAAGGCCAACAGAAAGGAACTCAATGACCTCGACCCTCGTCACGGGACACAGAACCTGTGGCGCAGAGTCAACAAACTGATTCACAAGCCTCACGGACAGGATCAGACAAGTCAGGTTTCAGCTGAGGACCTTGATGTCCAAACTGGGCTCGTTGGACCTCCCGGATGAAATTTACAACTGGCTGGTAAACTACTTTCAAGATCGAGATCATATCACCAAGCACTTAGGCTGTTATCGGCTTCTGCTGAGATTAACGCGAGTGTTGTACAAGGCTCCTGGATAGGCCCAGGGTCCTACATCGTCGGTGCTTCAGATCTCCACCCACTGCACAACTTCAATGTCATGCTCAAATACGCTGATGATACGTACCTGCTCGTCGGTTCAAACAACATAGCAACCGCCGCCTCAATCCATCTAAGACGCGTGAGCTAATCATCTTCAAGAAGGGAAGGGAGCAGCGCAGCTCATCCTCCTCGGATAGTACCCGGTGCAGAGCGAGTCAACTCCATCCGGGTACTGGGAGTGACCATCAGCTCTGACATCAGCATGACTCCACATCTTACAGAGGTACTCTCGTCATGCGCGTCGTCTATGTACGCTCTCCGAGTCCTGCGATCTCACGGCCAAGATCGAGAAACTTCTGGACAGGCTAAAGCGAAACGGGTTTCTCCCTCCAAACGCCCCGGCTGCGGAGCAATTGGCCGTCGCGGCGGATGATTCCCTATTCAGGGCCATAATATCTGACCAGAGCCATGTGCTCAGAAGATTTCTTCCCGAGTCTCGCAGTCACAACTACAACCTACGAACATGGGCCAATGAGTACAAACTACCACCGAAGGACAATAGAAATTTTATATCACGACTTCTGTACAAAAACATTTATTGACAGCGAGCAGAATCAGTTGATGTAGATATGTTGGAAAATGACATTGAGTTGATTGAAATGAAGACACGTGGTCAGAGCGGAAATAAAAACTGGTTTCTTATTTAAGCAGGCAGGATAACAGCCTATAAACTGAAAGATGTTTGTTGCACAGATGTATCAAAACCTTCACTGGCTTGGCTTAACACCTTAACAACGAGCGTGTACTGTAAGTGACTGGGAAACCAATGCAGCTCGACGTTGAGTAGGAACCTGGAAGGGGCGTTATATAAATTTTTGTAATGAATGAAGTGTTAAGGCTATTTGTTTTCCCATTGAATACACTTTTAAGTCGGCTGCAACGGAGTGGGGTATTGCTCATGATCAGGCAGCCTTGACCAATATAAGCAGTCATATGGTCACAGTAACTGGAACAGCATGCATTAATTTGTCAACTCCAAATTACCCATTTATGGGCCCTTCACCCGATGCTTTGGTCCGTGCTGCCGTAAAGGTGGAAATTAAATGTCCATACAGTTTGAGGTCTAATGAATGATGTAATTCAGTCGTGACAGCTGTTTCACTGCAGGTCATGAGATTCAACTTCAAGTCCATTGCATTTTAACATTTTGAATGGAACACAGAAGTGTGGAAATATCTTCTTCCATATTTACTGAAAAACTTCATTCACAATGATTTGCAGTGTTGTTGTTACGAGGTTTAGCAGTAACATACTATTAACAGTTAACAACGAGAGTGTACTAAAAACGACTGGCAAACCAATGGTGCTCATCGTTAAAGTGTTGACAAACTTGAATATTGTTGGCGTGAAATGTTAACACAAACGCAGAAGTCCTGATAACAGTAACAGCTGGCCTGGTACCAACAGTGCACAAGTACAGCAAAACTACAACTCTGTTACCAACTAGGCACCACATAGAAAAAACAAAACACTGGCTAGGTAACTAGTAATTCAACAATTATGTAATGTAAGTAGTAACTTATATAGCACTGCTCACAGCACAAGCCATTGAGTAGCATTCCCAGTATGAGTACCCTAAGAGAAGAAATAGGTTTTGAGGAGAGAGAAATGAGGAAGAAATCCAAAAAGAATGGAAACATGTAATGAGGAGGGTAGGGCATTCCACAGGGTCAGACCCAATGGTGGCAAATGATCTAGTTTGGGGCAAAGTGGTTCTGGTTTGTGGGGCAACGAGATCATGCCAGTCCAAACAGCGGATAGGTCAGAGAGAAGCTGCAGAATGGAGAGAACGAATAGATTAATGAAAAATTGACTACACAATTAAGAATAATGGCACAACCATGCAGTGCTGTAGTGTTAAACTTAGAAGTGAGTACACGCTACAGTAGGCTACAGCCTTCAGGTTACTTTTCCAGATGTTTGAGGGGTATGAGTTTGTAGTTTACAGTCTTAAATAGTTATAGACTAGTCTGCACACTACACTCTTCAGCATTAAAAAAATATGTCAAAGCGTTTGGAGGTGAGTACACGCTTTGCACAGGTGAGTATACTAAAAGACAAGTTTTGTGAGGCGAGTACACGCTGTATACCCGCTAATACCTTCGTCTACAGCCCTGTAACAGAATTGCGATTGCATTGAGTTTCGCTTGCGATAGATCATCTGTGGCTATAGCTTTTAGCCATAGCTGCCGGCTTTCTTCGGTTCGGGGCCACTATTCCGGGGGTCCGCTATTCCGGACTAACCCTAACCGACCCTCACGACGCGGAGTCAGACGGCCCTAACGACGCGAAGTCACGTGGATCCCCGGAATGCGGTACCCTTTCTTCGCTCCGGGTTCGTTCTTCTGGGCCTTCACGCTTACGAATTTTTTTAACTTTACTAAAAGAACCTTTATCCCTCTCAGTACGGTTGCCGCAGTCAACTATAATTGCACAGAAGACCATTTCCACGGTTTATAATACGCGCCGTTCACTTAACGACGTTAACGTATCCAACGACAACAAACATACCTGCACTCCGCAATGGCCGCTGTCTATTTATAGCATATGCAAATGAGGCTGGTACGTCATTGCGCAAAAGCCCAATACGTCACAGTCTCTTCCTGAACTCCTGGATTCGCCAGTGAAGAAGGCACGGGTTCGATCCCTGATCGCGCAGACATTAATTCGTGGCATCTGTTTGTGCCCTGAGTGGATCAGTCGAATATAAATTATTGTATTGCCGAGTCAATCTGTTAATATCCGCGTTTAATAGGCTATAGGGCATAGGCTATAGCCTATATAATAGGCTAGTTCCGTAAAGTGAACGTCATGCTTCAACACAGAGAATGGCGATTGGGAGTTAGAACGGATAGGCCTAGGCCTACTTGAAGTTTTAACAGAACTAGATTCGCTGGATTCGGTAGACTATAATTGCACGCCTGAAGATAATGGGTGAGCTGTGTACGACTACCGGCGTTGGTTGGGGAAACATCTATGTACACGTAAGGTGGACTGCGAATTTGTTTGTACTAGGATAGGCCTAGGCTTGTCGGGGACCCCCTTTTGATTCTTCTAGCACTACTTCAGGAGGTCTTTGCCTCTGCAGAGATAACAGAGCATAGGCGCCATTTAAATCATCTACTGAAGCTGAAGGAACAGGGTTTGCTAACTCTACACTGGGATCTGGTCTATGTATTAAGCTAGTGTCCTCCCTAGTGACAGGGCTTGCACCAAGGTCACCCCCGGGGTTA
Source organism: Aporrectodea caliginosa (assembly GCA_020284085.1). Classification (NCBI taxonomy): domain Eukaryota; kingdom Metazoa; phylum Annelida; class Clitellata; order Crassiclitellata; family Lumbricidae; genus Aporrectodea; species Aporrectodea caliginosa. The sequence goes on from JACEVL010000786.1 coordinate 1,080,308, forward strand.
TCCAGGTCCTCACCACTACTCCTCAACTGTACCAGGGATGCGCCAGAGTGTAAGGTGACAGGACATGTGCCTGCGGACTTCGGGTGGAAGTCAACCCGCTCCTCTAGCGAATCAGGGTTCTTCTGAATTGGGGACCCAGCCTTTCGAGGAGATCCAGGGTAACCCAGGTGCTTACCAGGCTCCGTACTATCCACTAAAGACCTTAGCTGCAACAGCTCTGCCCAAAGTGACTGATTCTCAGCTATGGCCTTCTGCATTGGACTTAAATTGCTACTTCCGGGGAGGACTACACTATCTATCCCCTTGGCCATACCCCTTGCATTTCCATCTTCTTCCTCATCAGACATGAAATCAGACATTGGAATGTCGGCTTAGCCAATAACTCAGGTTTTATTTAAAGACAGATTAATTCAACAGTGATGTACAGCAATTCAGAAAGTCTGCGATTTGCAGTATCGAGCTATACAGGTGTAATCAATTTCAATCAAGTAAAGCCAAATCAGAATTAACTTAACAAACTGACAGCTGCGGCCAATAGCGACATAAATCAAACCCCGTGTCACTCTATTCAATCACAAAAGAACTTAGAAGAGTTATTGTGCTCATGCGGTGCTTACTTAAGGGCGGCCATTTGCAATTCTTAAACAGGCGGGAGGGAAGCTCAATTCTACTCACTCAAACTACCTAATCTGGGCGCTATAGCAATTGTCGACGATACCACCTCAGTCTTGCGGACAAAATCCACAAACTGGCATATACCTCGTATCGCATCAAACACAAATGCCTATAATCTAGGTTACAAGAAACCCACAACGCCAAAATGTCATCCGCCATCGGCCAAACCAACCCAAGAAGAAGAAGACGGAAGTACGTCACCAAAAACAGAGCACAGAAACCCTACGTGACCTATTTCTTTGCAAGATCATTGGCGAGTTCGATATCTATCAGAACTAGGACGAGGCCTGGTTTTCAATTACCTTTCGATCCAATCGGGCTATCTACTGCAAACGGGTTACCAAAAGGCTGGATAAAATCAATAGGAGTACAGCATTCTGTAAGTGACCAAGTGACCAACAACTGGCTCAGAATGTAAGAATATTAGCAGTTGTAGAATGCAGAGCATAGATGTCTGAACCAAACCGTATAAGACACCAAGTTCAACAAGTCAATGTTTTCTTGAATTGGTTCAACCATTGCCTCTCAAACTACACCAGAATATGCCAGTAAAGAACACTATCACATTTAAGATCTGCCTCATATGGCAGACATTGTTAATTAGCACAGCCCTAGAATACATCAGGTTGCTTATCTGTACCTGTATCAGGCCAGCTGACAATGTAAATGCAGTGATGGGCAAAAGTTAACTAAAAAGTTGAAAACTTTTAGTTAAACGTACATTTTTTAGTTAAGGATGAAGTTTAACTGGTGGAAAATAGTTTAGTTAAAACCAAAGTTTAACTAATATTGTTTAGTTATTAACTGAAAAGTTTAACTAAAAAATCAGCAACTACGCAACTATCATCCACAATCATTGTCATGAGTAACTGGTTTTATTACTCAAGTCAAGTGAACTGCATTGCATTGCATGATGCATCATCGTTTGCATTAGCAACTGTCTTCATTATTTTCTGGTAGAACTGTAGTAGGACTAGTCTAGTAGACAATAGGGCCTATCGTTACGAACCGAGATGATAGTTTGAAAGTGAAATTGTCATTGACACTTTGCATTATTACAGTTCACTTATCCGCTGTTATTGTGAAAATGTTTGTTAAAACTTTTGTTAAAAAGTTGGGAAAAGTTTAACTAAATATTTTTAGTTTAGTTAACTTATTTACAAAATCAGTTGCCAACTTTAGTTAAACTGTTTTATTTTAGTTGAAGAAATAGTTGAAGTTTAACTAAAAAAATTAGTTTAGTGCCCATCACTGTGTAGGCCTAAATGTAAGGTATGCGCGTTTTTGTAAGGCAACCGTATCGGCCTTGACCCTGCTTATTTTTCAGTTAATGGAACGGGTGAGATCCTTCACCACCGCTGCCATACTTGAATAGGTGCCACACAGATTTAAGATCCCAGTGTATGGACCTTGCTAGCCCGAGCATTTAGGGGCCGACGTGACGCAGAGAATGATAGGCGTCGGGGTCGGAAATTTGTGACGATGTGTGACATGGGGTGGGGGTCTGAGAAGTGTGACGTCACACCAGGTCTATGTTATTAAATTTAACAATTAACAATTTAATTTTATTAATAACAGCACTAATTTTGAGGATTAAATTTTCATTATTTTTATTAATGTATACGGGCATCATTATTAATAATTTTCTAATTATTTAAATATTTGGTCACCGTTAGATTTTAAAATATTCATGCTTTCACTATTTGTTCCATGAAGGAGCATTTTGCTTCACCATGGAAATTTGGTTTTAGGGGGGGTCAGAGCTTTGTGACGTCATTTTCAGAGGGGGTGTTACTTTTTGTGACGAAGTGTGACGAGGGGAGGGTTAAAATCGGCCAAAATTGCGTGACGTCATTTATGGACGGCGCCCGTATATTTCTGCAATAAGCCAGCATCGGAAAGCAAACCAAGATCTGCATGCTCGCTAAGACAGAGGCACATGTGAAGCGGCCTACGCTCTGCTCAATGTAGCTAACTGGGCCAGTATAATCACTGCAACAACAGCCCTTGAGAGGACCTGATGACCCCACGCTTGCATACGAAGCATGAGTATGTATTATGCATTTGGTTGGTCTTTTTGGAATGATCTTCCACTACAAATCAACTCTGATTAGGCCAGACGGTGGGGCGACAATAAGTGTAGACCATAGCGCCTTTTCAGTACCTTACAAACGCGCAATTCGACAATGGGGTAGACAGCAGTGCGTCTACCAATGATGGGGTTTGGAGAACGATATCCATCGAACTTCAAACGTTGGGGCGTTTGGACATAGGCTAAACTGAGGGGTTGTTGATTTCCGATAATATAAGTCGGCCAGAGTGGGGAGGGGGGAGTTAGACGCCACTGGTAGACTACAATTATTATGAATTTATTGTTTTGACTCTTGGCACACAGAGTTCATCTTGTGAGTCTTACAGCCACAAATCATTACGTTTAAAAACGTAGCTCAGATAAACATGCTAACTTGCTAAGCCTATAATACAAGGGGCTGCTATAGGCTTAACTGTAGGCCTACGTACTGTACGCTCCTTAGATTTCTTGACTCAGTCTCGTAGGCCTAAATGTTTTGAAATTTCTTTGCCGCGCTGCTGCTGGTCACTTGCCAGCATCTATTCAATAGCATTTAAAATTTCGCTGTCACAAGTCGCTCCATCGCCAATAAGTTTTTTAAACTTACTTTTCAAGATCGCTGTTTAATTTGTAGCAGTAAAAGGTTTTTAGTAGCCTATTTGCGTTAATGTAATGTAATGTAGCCTAATGTAACAAAACATTTATAAAGCGCCACTCATAAGGATCTCTCAGAAGCGCTCAACACGTGGCCATCAAACAGCTGAAAAAAATGCGTCTTTAAGAGTTTAGAGAAAACCATAATAGGCCTATTATAGCCGCGTTGTAGAGGCCTAATAGGCTACAGGGCGCAGCTAATGTGATTAGCCTACGCAAGGCTGTGAAAATGTCATTGTATAAAATTGCTGGCGGTTATACATGACGAGATAACTGAACAAGATAACTGTATCGGCCATAGTGTAGTAAGACTGGGTCTAAAAATGGGTCGTCATTACGGTCAATAACTTGTGTTTTCACCGCTCTCATCTCGGTTCGTAACGATAGGCCCTATATCTACTGTGACTGGGTCCATATACAACAACTGCCTATAGGCCTATCTATATACAGCCTCGTGCAGCTCATCGCTTACATTCGTCCAGTTACGCGTAAAAGCCGCCGTCGTAATATTCTAATTACGGTAAGACAGGTAAAAAAAATTCAAGAATAAGTAACTTAAAAAATTATGTCGTAACCATGCAGGTCGTTAATTTGGTCGTAAGTGACGCATATAACTGGCGTGTTATATAGGCTATATATATATATATGTATATATATATAATTATATATATAATTATATTTATATAACTTATATATATAAAATAAATATATATATAGGCCTATATTCGCCTTATTATGGATTTGCGTTGGTCTTAGTGATTTAAATGATATATGAACTGAACACGTCATATAAATGTATATATCTCCGAAATTGCTCAAGCCTGTAAGACTTAGTGTAGCCTAATTTTGTGACTGCATGGTCATGCAGTTTCTGTTAAAATCTTTGGTTTCGGTGCCAGGCAGAATCCAAGGGGCAAGTAATAAACAAGGTCGAATTCATTGCAGAAGGAGGCTTTTTGCCTCTATATGAAGTTCATGGGGGGTGGGGAGGGGCACGTCATCGAGTTCCTGACATCTTCATATCAGTGGTCCGAGAAGTGTTTTAAAGTTTGTGTCAGACAACCTCTGCTAAGTAGGCCTACAGATCGACATAAGCCGGTGGATAAAATTAGACAGTAGGCCTATAAGCTTATCCATCGACGTATATTGACCCAATATACGCCGATGCCTATATCCGATATAATCTCTAAAAAATATTTTTTCCATTTCAATGACAGTCCGTTAGGCAACGCAGTAGAGTAGGCTACCTACTTTCATAGGCCTACACTCGAATCTGAAACTTTTGGTCTTCGCGAGCCGACGCGTGTAGATCTATAATAGGCCCCCTATTTAAAGAAATTAGGCCTAGTCGCCATTTGAAAAATCTGTGACGTACAATCCGAGTATCTATATAGGCCTATCACTGTATCTTTTTAAATAGTGTTAATGTTTCCAGCAAAGTTGTGTGAGGCTGCATGCTCCTGCCTCGGCGGCACAGAGCCAATTAAAACTTGTGTGTGCAACAGATTTTCTGGCGTCATGGCTTTCGAAGTTTCGGGCCCTCTGCTTCATACCTGTGTCGAGGATTGCCGCTGAATTTCAAAACTTGTGATTGCCCGGGAAAATAGGCCTATGTGCGTGTCCCATATGGGAATAAGGGGCCTAGGCCAATATGGGCTCGATGTAGGGCCTATAGCCTATAGGCATGCTGGCGGGGATAGACGAAAAACAGGCAGAAATTGTAAAAGCTGATCACTAGTAAAGGTGGTCAGAAATTATGGCGAATAAGTCTTGCTACATAGCCTATAGGCTATGTTAATGGCTTTAAAGTTGACGAGATCTAAAGTGTATACGTCACAGTCTCTTCCTGAACTCCTGGATTCGCCAGTGAAGAAGGCACGGGTTCGATCCCTGATCGCGCAGACATTAATTCGTGGCATCTGTTTGTGCCCTGAGTGGATCAGTCGAATATAAATTATTGTATTGCCGAGTCAATCTGTTAATATCCGCGTTTAATAGGCTATAGGGCATAGGCTATAGCCTATATAATAGGCTAGTTCCGTAAAGTGAACGTCTTCTGACAGTTTTCGTATTTAGTAAAAATGCTTCAACACAGAGAATGGCGATTGGGAGTTAGAACGGATAGGCCTAGGCCTACTTGAAGTTTTAACAGAACTAGATTCGCTGGATTCGGTAGACTATAATTGCACGCCTGAAGATAATGGGTGAGCTGTGTACGACTACCGGCGTTGGTTGGGGAAACATCTATGTACACGTAAGGTGGACTGCGAATTTGTTTGTACTAGGATAGGCCTAGGCTTACTTAGCTCATTTTAGGAAAACATGTAAACCATACTCTCCCACCCAAGGACAACTCTCAATTTATTCCCAGATCATTATATAAAAATATTTACTAGTTTATTCTAAAATATTCTAATGAACTTTAATTATTCTTTATCACTCATTTTAGCATTTCTGCGTTTTTGTCAGATTGTTTTCTCAATTAAACGAATATATAGCCTATATATGTAGTTTCATCATTAGAAAACATGGTAGGCCTACCTAACACGCATCATGCCAAAAGATAGCCTACCGTGTAGGCCCTATATTATAACCAGTGGTAAATTGCTCACTCAGAGGCAGTGTAATTTCAGTTATGATTTTTCAGTTACAGTTATCTAATTTATGATTTTTCAGTTACAGTTATAGTTGCAGTTAACTGCAAAATGAAATTTTTCAGTTTCAGTTAGTTTTTTTATTTTTCAGTTACAGTTTCAGTTATTATTTTCGACCGTTATTTGGGTTAAACATTGTTTTCATAGTCGTCGGTTGTTTTACGGTTTAGCGCCTAAATTAATTAACGGAAAAAAAACCAAAGGAAAAGGTACCGGAAGTGAAATGAGCATAGCAAACTGACCATAGACTAGAGTACGATTACTATTCAACGAGTAAGTAAGGAAAAAAACGATGTTTCAGAAGTAATTACAAAAAAACACATGTTTTATTTTCAAGTTAACTCTTAGTGATTTTTCAGTTATACAGTTTTTATTTTTCAGTTTCTATTACAGTTTCAGTTATTCAGCATTTTTCAGTTTCAGTTACAGTTAACTGACAAACATTTTTCAGTAACTGTTATTTTGCTATTTAAGTTGCAGTTACAGTTAATAGAAATAACACTGCTCAGAGGTGGCGGATCCAGTGGTGGCGCCAGAGGGGATAGGGGGCTTAGCCCCCCCGCTAAGCATTTTTCAGTTTCAGTTACAGTTAACTGACAAACATTTTTCAGTAGGCCTAACTGTTATTTTGCTATTTAAGTTGCAGTTACAGTTAATAGAAATAACACTGCTCAGAGGTGGCGGATCCAGTGGTGGCGCCAGAGGGGATAGGGGGCTTAGCCCCCCGCTAAGGGCCCCTATAAGTGCTGCTCAGGCCCTCTCCCCCCCCTATAACTGCGGCTCAGCCCCAAAACAGAATGTGGGAAATCACTGCCAATGCCAGGGAGGACGGAGAAAGGGAAGGACTTGGAGCTTTAGCCCCCCCACCTGAAATCCTGGCACCGCCACTGGGCGTATCTCCAAAGTTTTACAAATCTAAAACCTAAGCCTATTTGACGAATCTATAAACGATATTCGCTATTCGCAAACCATATAAAAGATGTATAAAACAAGAATCATGGCCAATTATTGTGACAAAAAGCACATTTAAGGTGACGAGTCTTCTCTTTTAGGTGGCGGCGAATCTCGTAGTAGACCTAAACTTACGCGCCCCGATACTACATGTAACATGTTTGCCTTTTTTAGTAGGCCTATAGGCTATTTTTTGTATGCTGGTAAACAAGTTCGTTCGTGTGAACATAATAAACCAAACATCGGGGTTTATGGCCCACAGCTAGGTATGATTAGGTTACAGCTTAGCGTTTAAAATAGGGCCTATAGGCCTACGAATGTGAGCTCTCGCATGCTTGAAAGCAGCCAACATTCCCTCCAATTATAACGAACCGATGTTGAATAATTAGTGTCCTGAACATGATGATTTGTGGCTGGGAAGTCGGACTTTGGAAGGCGCGCTGAAATATCTGGGCCTGTGGACAGAGAGGAGAGTAGAGGAAAGTTCACGCGTGCAGGAAGGTGAAAGATAGACAGACGGTCACAGACGGATAGACAGACATACAGTGGTGTTTATACGAAGTAGGCTATTGAGTGCCCCATCCTTTCCTCAGGTAGCCTACTCCAATGACTAGATAAGGCAACAGCTGCCGCATGAAGTTGTTTATGGCTGTGCTATGGTATGGTCACATTTTGTTGGTTCTGCCCTGTTGCTCTTGGTATAGTATATTTTTGGATTTTATGAGTGACTTTGTGTTGGCTAAATCGTGCATTAAAACTCTAACTTTTGCATCTTGTAAGGGCATTGCCGCAGTGGGCCTGAAGTGGCAGTGCCTTGGATATACGGAATGTAAGTTTCATGGGTTGATATCATGATATGAGGGTGTGACTACTACCCTCTGGTGTATGTGTATGGGTCTGTTGCAGGAAATGCTTGGCAGCGGAGTTGGTGACAGCAAAGGGCTTTATATATGTTCCGAGAAGATCATTTTAACAGGAACATTGAGGCCAACACTTTCATAGTCTTATCAAATGACTTCTCTAGACTTGACAAAATTAAGGTCAATTTAAAAAATATTGCCTCACGTAATGTTACTTAAGTTGTCAGTAGTAGCAGTAGTTTAAATGTTTACCTAAAGTAACCTGTGCGCTTTAACCCACTGGAACTTCCTGCCAAATCTCGTTTAATTTGCCCTTAACATTTTACTGTTTTACCTCTTAGCCATGAAGTCATTTTCTTTGACAGGTTCCTCAAGTTTTCATTCACCTCTTATATTTAAAACATAAATTGCCTCTGGACTGATATTTTTAATGATATTTTCGAAAGATATTTTTGACTGTCTTTTTCTTTAAAGCACTGATGCACTATAATTTTTTAATTTTTCAGGCACTTAATTGGTAGAATATTAGCTCTATTTGTAATGCTGGCTCTCTACTTAAAGAAATGTTTAAGAATTCTGCGTGCACTTTGACCTTTACCCTGGCACACATTTAGCCCAAGGTGGACCTTCGATAAAAGAAACCTGCTTGGTACTGGTACTTGCTGGTGGTCATCTTGACTTTCCTGAGATTAGCCTCAAGCACCTGTTAATTGGTTTCAAAGCATTTCTTACTATAGGCCCTTGTGTTATAATTGAACAGAGCGCAGTTATAGCTGTTTATTGGATGTTAATGTCTGATGAGACTGGATAATTTACATAAATAAGATTTATTTATATTCTTGTCCTCCGGCCTACACTCCTCCTCCTTCTCCTCCTCCTGCTTCCTATTTTGCCAACTCTTCTTTCTGCCTCCCCCTCCTCTGTGGCCCTTTGCTATATAAGAACTCGAGTTCCAGGGTCTGCTAAAGAGGCTCTTTTGACTCTTTTGATTAATCCAGCTCTCATCTAAACCAATCAGTAAGTGAAAATATTTCTTAATTAAATTCATTGTTCATTAAGAATGATTGCTGTTCATTCATTCGTTCATTCTGGAATTTATATAGCGCCCCTTCAAGGAAACTACTCAGAGGTGCTCCCGGCTCCAACGCGCCCAAAAAGAACAGTTTTGAGTTTAGTAAGGAAAGTTTCAGGCTGTGTCTACTACTGTGTGTGATGATGTTGGTGGTGATGATGCTGACTGTTTCTAAGATTAATTTACTTATCTGTGGGTGCCAGTGAGAGGATGGGCAGGATGTTGACCATGCTGGTCTTGCTTGTCATGATAGTTATGGTGGTGGCAGTCATGGTTGTCACAGTCGTTGTTGTCATGGTTGTGTTTGTCATGGTCATGGTTTTAGTTGTCATGATCATGTTGGTCATGATGATGATGATAATGTTGATATTACTCTAAGTCTGTATTTTGTATTTCAGTAAAATTAAATCAATATAGTAGCCTGACATGCAGCACTCTGATGGTATGTCATGTATCGTAGTGTCGTGTATTAAAAAAGGTTTGTAAAGCACTCGAGTAATGAGCACCTTCTATGATTCTTTATGAATACTCAACATTTTAATGTTATGCTACAGGCTGAAACATGTTGCGGCTTCATTCACACATCAGTCAGCTGTCGTCATCTGCCACAGACTGCCTGGCTCAGCAGACTAAGATTCTGGGATTGAGAAGATGCCCTGGTTCCTGGACTCCGTTTGGAAAACGGCTGAAAGCCAGTCGCGCCGCAGAAAAAGAGGCAAAGGCTCACCAGAAGCATGAATACAACCCTATCAAGAAGCTGATGGTTGCTAATCGAGGTATTAGACTGTTATTTCTGTAAACTTAACATACTTTTTTACTTGCCTCTTTAGAAACTCTTCAGAGGCATGATCCAGACGTAAAGCATCCTCTAGATAAAGCGTAGCAATCTAACATGTAGACACTTTTCAGTTTCATAATCTGCATTGGTTCCTAATTATCATTAATAATTATAATTAATTATAATAATATTCGTTTATTAATTCAAACTGACAAGTAAGTGAGTAACTAAGTAAGAATATCCTTTAATAAACCGGTTATTAAAGGATATTCTTACTTAGTTACTTACTTATATGCAGTTAACAATTGGTTTATTAAACGAATCGCTAACCGCATTTAGGTGCACACACCATCGTACGCAGTAAGATTACGTGATATAGTAGTAACAGATAATAACAAGTTTAACAGCCTGCAAGGCTGTCCTACTGCTCATTTTACAGTTGCCTACTAGGGAGTTGAAGGCCGAGTCAAACCTTACAGGGATATCGGGTATCAAACCCATGTCCTTCTGATCTTCGTGCCAGGTTGTGACCATTCAACCATCTCCCGCCCCAGTGCCATGCCCTGTACTTGTTTACTATGCGAAGAGGGATGGCAGGCTGAGTTGGCCCTGATGACTATGTATGTCATGGTCACTTATTCCGGTACTACAGTTGCTTGGTACTGCTTAACTTCACCCTGCTTTCCAAAGTGCCATCCCAACACTCAAACAGGGTCTAGGTGTGTAAAGCAAGCTTGTTCAGATGGTAAGGTTATTCCTATCTATACAATACTATACAACTTGTATTTGATAGTTCCCTCTTTTCAAAGTTCAGAAGTGCACATATATTCTGTTGATGTAATATTCATCTGCTTACCTTGAACTTATTTTAAATGAGCGATGTTGTTGTGTATAATGTCTTCCCAATAAATATGTTTCATAATTTGAATCTGTATGTCCTATAAAAATGGTGTTTCATTTTTTTGTATCCGTCTGGGAAGGCTCACAAGTTGTTCATTAAATGTTTACCTTCTTTTTAAGTATTTGAGAAGTTGATGAAGGCTTGTAATTATAATGTAATCAACTTAACTTTAATCAAGGATTTGATGTTAGATGGGGAAAAGATGCTAAGTTATAGTGATAAAATATTTGGTATATTTGAGTGCTACAAGTTTAGAGGCTCAGGTTAGTCTATTTCAGCTGCCCCTCTGAGCTCCTTATGCTTAATTTGTTGGCTCCCCTGTTCTCTTGCTTGTCGTCTGAGTCCTTTGCCTTCTGTGCATTGGAGTCAGTGATCCTCTTCATGTTCGGCTTTTAATGAGAAGTACACAGCTCTATCAGTAGATGGTAAATAGGCCAATAATTCTGATTGCAGTGGCGGCTTCGGTGAATCAATTGACCCTAGAACTCTTAACAATTATAACTGTTCTTGCTCTTATACTCTACAACAAAGAACAACGCTTCTCTTGTGAAACCATGTTTGGACTTGAATCCTTTCTTTTGGTTTGCTTTAATATGGGCAGTGAATTGTTTGATTGATTTTATGAATTTGTTTGTAAGTCCCAATCTGCGATCGTTGATAGCTCTTTTTATGATGTTACTGACAGCTGAAAATAGACCAGGGCAATTTCTGTTTGCTTGATACTTTGAAGAATCTAATTTTAGATAATGCTGATTTATGATGAGGTTAAGGTTCTATCAGAGGGTGGCTATATGAGAGGCCTTGTGGGGCTGTTAAGTCTGTGTGCCTGAAATTGAATCGTACTGTCTTTCTGAGTGCTGTGGGGCATTTCATGAGCAGTGGCCTGGGATACTTGATGGACTGATGATCATAGAACAATCACAGATGGTGGGATGTAACCACGTGAACTCGGTAGACAACATAATTTGTCAAAATATAAAAGTGGACATGCATTAACTTGCATGGAGGCAATACTTGATCTTCTGATTAAAGTGATTCTGTGTAGATGTGGATGTGTGCGTGCGAGTGATCGTATGTGCTTGTGCATAAGTTTCTTCTTCTGCATGCATGTGTCCGTATGTATGATTGCATGTATGTGTGTTCGATCTATATTTGTGATTGTGTCCTTTGTATGTGTGTTTAATTGCACATGCATCTGTAGCATGTATAGCCATATGTTATACATGTTATTGTTTTTTAAGTGTGCCTGTGATTTGTCCTCTGTCCACGTGTTTGCCATTCATTGTGCATTTATTATCTTCGTATTGACAATAAGAACACAAATCTTTGCCTCTACGCCAATACTTAACATTTATGTAAGAAAGAACTGAAGTGTCATTTATGGAGTGGCATTAATTAGCTTTTAAGCTGTTGTGCACAGTGTGCCAGGTGGTCAGTGGTCACACTACTCACCTTGTTAATTATATATTATTAATTTATTTAATTGTGATGCTAGTTTTACTTTTTCAGCAGTCACTTCAAATGCTCATAATACAACACCCCAATAACTGTCTGCTAGATTCAACTGCAAAATTTTCCATCAGTTAAATTATCTTTCCAAGTGACCTTGCCACCACAGATATACAAAACTGTAAAGTCAGGTTTTGATGTTTGTCAACTAGTATAAAGAGCTAGGTCTCAATATGTCATTGACCGTTCTCATTCCATAACGGATCCATGTGATGGAGGGAGGTCTTGGAATGAGATTCAATGTTCATAAAATGTTCAGCCTTGCCTTTCAAGCAATTGGATATCTAACTGCTTCTTCTCCTGGCAGCTGACTATCCACGTCTCAGATTCACATTTCGGTATGACCGTGCATGCGTTACAAATTTAATTAATAATAATAATAATAATAATCGAGCATATAGATGCGTTTCACATGGACATGGTAGACCATACTGCATCAAGTCAAATATTTTGAACTGAACTCAGAAACACTTTGAAGACAATCATGCTTCTTTTCTGCTGTAGGAGAGATTGCCATTCGCGTCTTGCGTGCTTGCCATGAGATGGGGATTCGAAGTGTTGCCATCTATTCAGAACAGGACAAGAACCAAATGCACCGCCTGAAGTCTGATGAGGCCTACCTCGTAGGAAAGGGTCTACCTCCAGTGGCTGCCTATCTCAACATATCAGAAATCATTCGAGTGGCATTAGTGAGTCGCGCCATGTTTTAGCGATTTGATGCTACTTATTCAGATATATTTAGCTATTCACTATTGCCATATATATATATTGTGATACCTGGTTGCTTTCAAAATTTTCATTATTAATTTGCATAACTTGTTAAATGCTGCTTCAGTTGATATGAAAGCATTTCTGCCATGATCTTAAGAATATTAATTCATATTAAGATTTTTCTTGAATATTCAGTGAAAGATTGGATTGCTCCATATTCAGACAAAGCAGTATAATTAATGAATATTGACTCTGTTTTAATTATAGCTGCAAAGATTATTAAATCGCATGTGACTAGACTGGAGTTCTGGTATACTTTATAATTAGTTATATACTTGATGAATTGTCGTAAATGCCTGTGTTCTAGGAAAACGATGTGGATGCTATTCATCCTGGCTATGGTTTTCTGTCCGAGAGGGGAGACTTTGCAGAGGCCGTCATAGCAGCTGGCATTAGGTTTGTAGGACCAACCCCAGAAGCAATCTCTGCCATGGGTGACAAGGTCCAGGCCAGGCAGACAGCCATTGATTCAGGTTAGTTTCAGTTGTTGTTGAATATTGATGATATGCTGCTAGAATAGTGTATGAGATTCACATTCTGTAATTAGAAAAGTCACTCTAATCTTAATTTTTTTACTCTGCATAATATGCAAGCGTTTGTAAAGTTCATGTTTGGTTAATGGATTGGTTTGCTGGTTTATTTATGCATGTGATGTGTCAATGTGCCAATGTGACTAACATTTGATGTTGAAGACTGCTTTATCTGAATCTGAAACAATCTAATCCTTGTTTGAATATTCAAACAAATTCTTATGAATTAATATTGGCTTTTTGTTTTGAGCGTGACAACATCAAAAAGGAAAGTTGATGTATTGATTTGATTGTGCTGCACAAAATGGAAACTGCACCATTGATGTGTGTTAAACTTCCTTTGATATGTAACAAAATGACGATTTCTCACCGAGTATACAGGTATAGATTCTTATGAATTGGTTTTCTAGGAGTTCAGATTGTACCTGGAAGTCCTGGTCCAGTGGAAAAAGTTGAAGATGCCTTGGAGTTTTGCCAAACTTATGGACTGCCTGTAATATTCAAAGCAGCCTATGGAGGAGGTGGACGTGGAATGAGAAAAGTACAGACAATGGCGGTATGCTCACCTTTTCAGAATCATTTCTTAAAAGCACTTTAGATTTGGAGTTGGAATAGATCACTGCTCAGCCTAAGAGACAACTAGAAGCTTATTGGAAAAGTTGGCCGTTGAACATAAGCTTTTTGCTTCTTCCAAGGCGTTCTGTAGTGATCATTAAATATTTTCTGGATATTAGAAATTAATTTATAGTTTAAATGTTAATATTGTGGTTATTTGGAAGGATGCCAACATTTGCTTGTGCACATTTTATGTGCTTTTGGCTTTGTATAGATGGTGTGCATAATAGATAAATTCAACTATACAAATGCTTTGTTTTTGATCAGGAAGTTGAGGATGCTTTTGAGCGCGCCCAATCAGAAGCTCTGTCTGCCTTTGGCAATGGATCCCTGTTTCTGGAAAAATACATTGAAAGGCCGCGACACATTGAGGTCCAGATCTTAGGTGATCGCTATGGCAATGTGGTGCATCTCTACGAAAGGGACTGCTCGGTTCAACGGCGTCACCAGAAGGTCATTGAGATTGCACCAGCACCAAACCTGCCGACAGAAATCCGAGATGCAATGACACGAGATGCAGTAAAACTGGCGAAGCATGTCGGCTATGAAAACGCAGGAACTGTAGAGTATCTGTTGGATGAGCACGGAAAGTACTACTTCATTGAAGTCAATGCTCGTCTTCAAGTGGAGCATACTGTGACTGAAGAAATTACAGGGTATTACTTGCTCTTGGTTTAACTCTGAAGTGATGATGTCTGCCTATATTTTTCTTATTTGTTGCATCAGTGTAAATACTTTGATAATTCATATAATAAATAATTGAATTATTAAAAATTTTGTGTTTTAATAGATGTTTCATGTTGAGTTTTGGTCATATTGTTATTTTAAGTGATTGTACATTGTTTAAATTAGTTTTTAGTTTGTTGCTAATTTTTTGGTGGTCAAATAGGGATAATAAAAAAAATTTGTTAGGTAATAACATGAAAACATTTATAATTTCTATGATTATTGTCATTCAATTTTAATTGATTGTTTAAGAGCATTGATTTGCATTTGCAGGTTTCATTGTAGTTAACAGGTTACTACTGTTGTTTAATGTTATTTTATATTTTATTAGGAGTGTTTTGTGCTTGCAGGGTTGACTTGGTGCAGTCGCAGATACGTATAACTGAAGGGAAATCATTGCATGAGTTGGGTCTGTCACAGCACAACATTTACCCCAACGGTTGTAGCATTCAGTGTCGAATGACGACTGAAGATCCGGCCAAGAACTTTCAACCAGACACCGGAAGAATCGAAGTAATGGATGCATTTCCATTTGGATCTTAATTTCTGAAAATTTTTATGATAAATCACTTGATGTATTGGAATAATAGTTTTTCTTTATAAGCATTAAAGTTCTGTATGTGCAGAGGTAAATTGTTTGTTTTCTTGCGAAATGTCCATAGTTTTTAACAATAGTTCTGCATTTTTGCGATATTTATGTGAACTATTAGATATAAATTGTGAACAAGTTGTTTTCTTCAGTCTTGTTTTCATAAAAACAGTCATCACAAATTGTGATTGCCTACCTTTCTGCTATGTTGTTCTTGCGAAACAAATTTGGTTTATTGTTGAATTGCTCATACTCGGTCTCTAATTCTATTGAGTAACCTGATTGACCATTTGACTGATTAATTATTACTTATTAATCAATTGACAAGTAGATTTTATGTTTTTACCTATTATATCAAATCAATCAGTTGATGGATATTAACTGACCTTTTATAGGTTTTCCGCAGTGGTGAAGGAATGGGAATTCGCCTTGACAGTGCCTCGGCTTTTGCAGGAGCAGTCATAACTCCATACTATGACTCTTTATTAGTCAAGATCATTGCTCATGCAAGGAACCATGAGCGAGCTTGCTCCAAAATGGCCCGAGCGCTGACCGAGTTCAGGATTAGAGGAGTGAAGGTTTGGAGTTTCACTACAATGTCACATGATAATCTTAATTTGGTAGGGCCTACATGTTAAATTCAGTTTAAAAAGACCACTAGTTTCCAAACGTCAACTACTTTAGTGAACACACATATAATGTTGTAGTTCTGCACCTCTGGCCTGCAAAAGGTTAACTTATCTATGCACCACTATGTAAATGTTAATCGTCCACTCTTTATATTCTCTCCATTATATTACCAGCGATTAGCTTACTATAATCGTCATCATCACCATCAACATTGTCATCATGAACACCTGTCGATCTGTAGGAAGAATTGGAATGTCTGGATTGTTAACTGATACCTTTTTATGTCCTTGTCTGGTATGAAGAGTTACAGCAAATTCATGCACCAGACGTAAAAGTCAAAAGTTTACAAACAGGTCATGGCAATAATTACTGGTAGATATTGTAACCATGATTTAAATTTTTGACATTTAGTGAAGTAGTTTGCATTTTTTAGTGATTTACTTTAATTTGTTTTAGACCAACATTCCATTCCTCATGAACGTCTTACAGCATCCGAAATTTCTCGCAGGTCACGTTGAAACTAATTTCATTGATGAGAATCCACTTCTCTTCAAGCTGACTCCATCCCAGAACCGTGCTCAGAAGCTTCTGCACTATTTGGGGAACATTATGGTCAATGGACCTCTGACACCACTTGGAACCAAGATCCCTCCAGCTAATATAGTACCATCAGTTCCTCCAGTTCCACTCAGTATGTTCTTGAAATTCTTTTTGTGATGTAAGTTATTACAATTATTTATATTGCTGGAATGCTATTATCATTGGAGCTACCCAAAGCAGGTTATAGTGTAAATATTTATAAAATGGCCACTTGCCAACGACATGTTTAACTTGTGGTACAGTATGCTGCTTCACATCATATGGTATATTTGTCAGGTAGTTTTAATTTCTCTGCTTGTGGCTTGGTGTTTGTCTGAATATACAATTTTCAGACATTTTTTCAACCATACAAATTATTGAATTTTTTAAGTTTACTTGATCAATCATACTTGACTGTACTTGGCAAATTTGTAAAATTAGTGTAGTATTATGAATTTAATTTGCTTGTCACAGCCACACATGCAAGTTGCTCATGCGGATTAGGAAGTTGTTTTAGCGTGTCATATATCTGTGACAGGTGAAAATCCGCCTAAAGGCTGGAAGGATGTGCTTCAAGAGCAAGGTCCAGAAGGATTTGCAAAGGCTGTTCGAGACCACAAGGGTCTGTTGCTCATGGATACGACTTTCAGGGATGCTCACCAGTCGCTTCTGGCAACCAGAGTTCGAACCTACGACTTGAACAGAATTTCACCTTTTGTCTCCCACAACCTGAATCAGCTCTTCGCTTTGGAAAACTGGGGAGGTAACTGCTGTCTAATCTAAGTAAGAAACGTCTGGAATAGTACTTTGTGAGTCACGAGGCATTTATGGATGGTTATTCTAAGCGAAGTCATAGTTCATGTTGGCAATGCTTTGGAAACACCTGGTCAAGATCCAAGAGAGACCAGAAGGCAGGACAATGTGGATGTAGAAATCTTGGCTCTCTTAATGTCACAGTTGTGGACAAGTTGGATGCATACTTTGTAGCTGTATGTATTAGACCTATCGTGAAATCAATTCTGTTTTAAACCTGCTGTTTGATGCACTTGCACATGTAATTATGTCTGTGAACTGCTGTTGAAGCATTTTAACATGCTTATTGAATTCTTATAATCCAGTGGAGCACAGTTGTGTTGAGGTTAGTATGTTCGACTGTCGACCCAGAGTTTGCGGTTCAAATCCCTACCAGGGCAGAAGTGAGTTCCAAGATTTCTGCTTCATTTGTACCCTAGCAAACTTGGCTATAAACTGAGTACACTGATCATACCTTGTCTATGGGAAGATTAGGCAACAAGGAAGAGGACTTGCCATCCGCCCTCATCTGCTGAGTCTAAGAAACATGATGTTGCTAACACTCGTGCCTTCTAACCTTGTGCTCATCACAGCCTATCAGGGTAGATGAAGGAACTGTTATTATCTTTGTATGCTGGACTCCACTTGCATTATTTTCTGATGTTGTAGAATTATTATGAAATGGAAGTATCAGGTTATTTCAGCAAACTTGGTAATAAGAAGTGCAGATAGGAAATAGTGACAGATGTAATGAAGACGATGATGAATGCCTCGCAACATTTGTAGGCATACATGTGTTAAACAATAATGATGTTACAGGTCCTCGATAAAATAACTGATAGTATTCATACAAGAGCGAGAAGCAAGTACCATTTCTACCTTCCACTGTGAGACTTCCCTGGAGGTTGAGTTCACTGGACTAACCATAGCTAACCACAGTTAAAACCAGTAGCACAATTGGGGCCAAATGTGGACAGATCAAGCGTGGTTGTCTCGGCTGGGAGCTTTCCTTGTTTGAATCAGTTACCGTTGCAGTGATGCGTATGTGTGTTACTTTAGGTGCAACTTTCGATGTTGCGATGCGCTTCCTTCATGAGGATCCTTGGGAGAGGCTGAAGGAGCTCAGGGAACTCATTCCTAATATTCCGTTTCAGATGCTACTGCGAGGTGCCAATGCAGTTGGCTACACCAACTACCCAGACAATCTAGTATTCAAGCAAGTCAACAGGCTTACTCTTACTAGATGGAGCTATTTTGGAATTTAAGCCTTAGAGAGCAATTTGATCTTAGCAGTCAAATTTAATTGTTTTGGTTTCAGGTTATTTGGGTCAAATTCAGTGTTTGTATTGAACTTTATTTTTAGTTTTTTGTGTTCAATTTGAGATGCATCATATTTCTTATATTTATGTTTATTTAAACTTGATTTTGTTAGATTCTGTGATCTTGCTGTTCAGTGCGGAATGGACATATTCAGAGTTTTTGATTCGCTGAATTATGTTCCAAACATGATTCTTGGCATGGAAGCTGCTGGAAAAGCAGGTTAGTTCATTGAACAGTCGGTTAAGCAGCATTTTCAGTAGCATTCTGAGACACCATTGCATATTGGTTTTAATTTTGTTATATTGTTCAAAAACTGACATTTCATGCTTTTGATGTGTGCAATCAGTACAAACAATTGTCGACTTTCAGCATTGTGGTTATTAGAGTTTGCCTTTTAACCAAAAGGTTTAACATTTAAATTACATTTCAAATAAAAAAAAATTTATGGTGCTTTATGAAATTGTAAAATTTGCTGAGTGATGTATTCCATGTATCCTACCAATTCTTTTCCAGTCAATGCTGAACGCTTCTGTGGTTCTTGACTTGTAATCTGTTCAGAACAACCAAGTCTTGAAAATGTTGGTGGTAACTGTTCAGTGCATGGCTTCCTTTTTCTCGTCATTTTGTATGATTTGAACAGGTGGCGTTGTGGAGGCAGCAATCTCGTATACGGGTGACATAACCAATCCAGAACGGAAGAAGTACACGCTTCAGTATTATCTTGATCTTTCTGATGAGTTGGTGAAGGCAGGAACTCATATACTTGGCATTAAGGTACTATGATCTGAATCTAATTTAGTATATGGACCTAAAAATCAGTTCTACAGCACTTGACTGATTTAGGTTGCTTCTAACCTTAGTTCATTCATGTTGATTTTGTAAGGAATAGGTCATGTAAACATCTATGATTGTGGTGATGATAATGATCAGTTGTGGACAACAACATTGAGAGCAGCAGCCACGACTGTCTGTTATGGCAGCGATAATGTTGATGATGACTAAGTTCAGTTACTGAAGATCTCATCATATAATATATTCGTTTATTGGTATGAAACAGGTAGACACACCACTATCTGATACGGTGACCCGTCAGAACGGTCCAGGACAAATCGGCCCCGACAAAACGGCCCCGACAAATGGGCCCCGACAAAACGGCCTCGACAAAACAGCCCCGTAAAATCGGCCTCGACAAAACAGCCCCCGTCAAATCGGCCCCCGTCAAATCGGCCCCGTCATATCGGCCCTCATCATATCGGCCCCAGTCATATCGGCCCTCGTCATATCGGCCCCAGTCATATCGGCCCCAGTCATATCGGCCCCATACAAAATATCCAATGTTCCAAGTACTTTTAAGCTTACGCTGACCAACTGTTGAAATGAGGCCTCAAGCGACGGTTCAGCTGGACAATGGACTGCGGAGACCATCGTCTAATGCTAACTGGTTGCCGTATTTAATTATTTAAATGCTTTCAATGGCAACTGTCATAAATCCAGCTTCTATTTACGCAACGAATTATTTTTCATAAATCCAACTTCCATTTTAACGCCCAAACTATTTTCAGCAATACAACTTCCATTTTAAACTGATCACATAAAATAATTTGACAACGTAAACTACGGTTTTACCAATCCGAGTTCTATATACGCAAAGAATTCTTTTCAATAATCCAACTTAAAAGTACTTGGGACATGGGATATTTTGTGAGGTGCCAATGTTTTATTGGGCCGATATGACTGGGGCCGATTTGACGAGGGCCGATATGAGGGGGTCGATATGACGGGGCCGATATGACGGGTCGATATGATTGGGGCCGTTATGACGGGGGCGAAATGACGGGGCTGTTTTGTCGAGGCCATTTTGACGAGGGCCGTTTTGTCGGGGTCGTTTTGTCGGGGCCCATTTATTGGGGCCGTTTTGTCCTGGGCCGTTCTGACGGGGTACCATCTGATACATAATAGTAGCCTAATAGAAAAGTTTAGAATGAGTGGTGTTTTTAGTCATACATCAGTCTCTGAAGTTCTGAGGACCTGGTTGGGGTTATTTACTGATGATCATGTATGAGTTTGAATCGGCCACCATCATTGTGTCAATTTGTGTGTTTTTATATATGTCAACTGCTTGTGATTGCTCAGTGATTCAGGTTAGTTGGTGAACTCTGACATTTGGCATTTGCATTTAAGAGCAACTTGTGGAATATGCTTTGTTTCAGGACATGGCTGGTTTGCTGAAACCAAATGCTGCCAAGATGCTTGTTGGAAGCTTGCGAGAAAAGTACCCTCATATCCCAATCCATGTTCATACCCATGACACATCTGGTGCTGGTGTGGCAGCCATGCTAGCAGCTGCAGAAGCTGGGGCTGATGTAGTCGATGTTGCAGTAGACTCCATGTCTGGACTGACGAGTCAGCCAAGCATGGGCGCCGTGGTAGCCTCGGTTGAACGAACACCACTTGACACTGGTTGGTGATTCTTGGAATCGTGAATGATACAGCTAAATGACATTGTTGGCAAAGAGTAATTCATTTTGGTATTGAATCATAATTCTATGCTCTAACCAGTGAATACTAACAATACATGATACAATAACATATTTTAGAAATAAGTTGCAGTGCCAGAGTTTTATATCCAGAATTGTACATATGTGTGTAGGACCAGTGCAATCTAAGTTGAAAAATGTTTCTTCAGGTGTTCTAAGGTGGAACAATAGGTTATTGTACAGGAAGATCTTTCAACGATGATTCAATACAAAAGGTATATGATTGCATCATATGAGGTAACTGGGCGGCAGTGGTCATCCACCTGGATGTTTGAGATGGAACACTGTAATGTTGCACTATCTGTCAACTTGCCTCTTGTGATAAAGATCATGAATGTAATCCTGTCCTTCATTTGCATCCAATACGGAGTGTCTTGCATACAGTTGTTTGATAATTTTGGTGTAGGTATAAGGTTGCCCAATGTGAACCAATACTCGGCTTACTGGGAGCAGACGAGGCAACTGTACGGGCCTTTTGAGTGTTGTACTACTATGAAGAGCGGCAACTCTGATATCTACGAGAATGAGATTCCAGGTAGAACTTAAAATCTTGAAACTTGATGTTATTTCCTTTGCTTCATTCATGCTGACATGTTCTTGTGAAGCACTTTTGATTTCCATAAGTAAATTTTCAGTAATTTCTGCATAAATTTCACTTTAATATTACTTTTTTGCTTGTTCAAGATTTTGTCTTGTATTATGTTTTATGACTTGTTCTTGAGAGCATAACTGTTTCCATTTTGATTGATTGATTCATTGATTTTAATCCTTTAAGTAGTCAAAATGACATTATATACTGATATGTATTTCCATGAAATGTTGATATGGTCATGGCCACAGCCTAAGCTTTCAACAGAGGCATTTGAACCATGTATGGTAGAGGAATGCTTGTTCTAAACAGTTGTATTACTTAGCAATTGGCGTGAGATATAGAGATCTAAATAATACTGCTGTCTGCGGATGGAGTTACCCTGTGCACTGATAAACTATTAGCGCTTTTATTAGAAAATATTATTATTATTATTAGTTTAGTTTGCTTGGCTTATTATCTGTGAACTAGGTGGACAATACACCAATCTGCAATTCCAGGCATATAGCCTTGGTCTTGGTGACCAGTTTGAAGAGGTCAAGAAAATGTATCGTGAAGCCAACAAACTACTTGGTGATATTATCAAGGTACTTGTAATACTGTCACTATATTTGCCTATTGAGTAAAATCATTTGATGCTTTGTGTAATACACAATTACACAAAGCATCAAATGATTTTTCATGATGCGGCCGACCCTCGACACGAGGATGGCTGAGAACAGAACAGAACAGAACAGTAATACACAACTCGAAAGTTTACACAATTATTTTGGTGACCAGCTACAATTGTTTTGTATATGTATCGCGTTTTCAAAGCCGTGTGCATTAAATATAATTAACAAGATTTCACAATTTCACAAAGGTTAGCAACACTTGAAATTGTGTGAGAAACTTTGAGTAAATCTTAATTTTTCGTGTGTTTATTACCAGTGAAAAATTTAACATTTGGACTGATTGGTTAAAGGGTGAAGATGAAAAATTCTACTGATCTGTTTATGCATAAAGAAGTTACCTGTGGCACAACATGATATTAAGGTTGCATATTTCCATTTATTTACCTTTTTCCAGGTGACACCCTCATCAAAGATTGTTGGAGATCTGGCACAGTTTATGGTGCAGAATAAGTTGACAGCGGAGATGGTAGAGGATCGAGCAGAAGAACTGTCGTTTCCACTGTCTGTCATTCAGTACATGCAGGGGCATATTGGGGAACCACCTGGAGGATTTCCTGAACCCCTCAGAACTAAGGTATGGATGCGTCTTTCTTACCTGTGTGTCTGATTCATTGTTTCATTCCTTTATTATTAGTTCGTATGTCTGTCCATACAGAATTCTCGTTGCTTTCTGTCTGGCAACTTTTTGCATAAATGAACAGTTGAACTAGGAGAGGAACAAACATAAAATGTAACAATCCAGTATAAATTAACATGACAGTGAATTTATTTTTTAATTTTTATTTGTGATTTTATTTTAAACAGATCCTAAAGGGTGCTCCAAAAGTGGAGGGACGTCCTGGTGCAAATCTTCCACGAATTGACTTTACCAAACTGAAATCAGAACTTGTGGAAAAACATGGAGATTCCATAACAGACACGGATGTGCTAAGTTCTGCTATGTATCCAAAAGTCTTCGATGATTATCAAGACTTCAGAAAAGTTTACGGTCCAGTCGATAAATTGGACACCAAAACCTTCTTTGTTGGACCAGAAATCGCACACGAAAACATTGTATGTATACTAACATGAAACACATTCTTAATCTCTGTGTATACCTCGGATACAAAAGATTATATATAGATACATGCCTATGTTCATATATATATATGTATATTATCTATATAAATTAGAATTAGCTAGATAACAGATCAAGGTTTTTGGTTGTTATAAGAGTTGTAAATATCACCTTACAGTTTATTGGCTTCAACATACATATAGAAATTATTGGTGACACGGATTTGATGTAGACAAGACTGAAGCCATTGGAGTGTGGACACCAAACCTGGACATACCACAAACAGGCTAGTTTGGTTTTCTAATGTATAATAGAAGTTTAATGCAAATGCACAATTGGTTCTGTTGACCTGTGTCAGGTGGAGATAGAACGAGGAAAGACGTTACACATTGTGACCTTGGCCAAGGGTGACCTTAAGAAGACTGGTGAACGAGAGGTTTTCTTTGAGCTGAATGGACAAGTTCGTTCCGTGCTTGTTAAAGACCAAGAAGCAATGAAGGTTAGACACTTAACACGTTAAACACGCATTACCTTATTTTGAAGTTTTTGTCGTGTTTTTCATGTTCTTTACACCACTTGTGAGCTTTCCTATTGAACCTAGCAAAGTAACTGGTGGTCAACCTGGCTTCATTCGGTTCATTTGGACTTGAACCATTGTATCATACAATGTTGCTCTTCACTTTTAGTCTTGGCCTTTTTTGGCCTCTTGCTTACCTTAACAATGAATATATCAACTCGATATATATATAGATCTACACGTACCTACTACTACATCCAGGAAATCTGTAGAATTAGGCACCAAATTCCGTTTTCTATGTCTGGTGCCTCTGAATTTGCATCACTTGTGCTTAAATCATTGCATGGCTTCTTGACGAACCATGTCAAACCTGGGTTAAAAGATCACAAAGTTTTCTTTTTGGCCAGTGGCATTAACGTCGCTCAGTTTGATTTTATTTAGCAATGAGCAATTGAGCATTGACAGAGGTCTTGTGCATTATTGCAGTGGTGACAGAGAATTTTTATAAATAGACTACAAATGTGGTTTTTTTTAAATGTGTGATGTGCAGACCAACTCTAGTTCAGTGTTGAAGGACAAGATACTTGAGTCGCTGTAAAGCTACGATAAGATTTTTAGTACTTGTTTTAATGCTACATGTTCCTGTCAATTTTAATTGGTGCGTCTGTCCTAAGTTGATATCTGACTTTTGTTATTTCAAATATAGGTTCAGATCAAAAGTTCCAGGAGTGTAGTATTTGTTTGTTCAAAGATTATAAATATCAATGAAAATGTTTATGAATTTTTTAAGGAACTTTTTTGTACAAATGTGTTAATTGATGTGTCTTGCATTGTGATTTGCAGGAGATTACCATACGCCCGAAAGCACTGAAAGGTGTGAAGGGCTCAATCGGTGCTCCAATGCCGGGTGAGGTTCTTGCGGTCAAGGTGAAGGTTGGGGACAAGGTCGAGAAGGGTCACCAGCTGGCCATTATGAGTGCAATGAAGATGGAAATGGTTGTTCAGTCCCCAGTTGCAGGGGTCGTCAAAACTGTCTCTGTCGAGAAGGGAATGAAACTTGAAGGAGATGATCTGCTCATGGAAATTGAATAGCATTTCTCTCTCGTCAAAGGTGCCTCGAAAAATTACGAAATGAAGGTTTGACCAGGATCGGAGTGAGATTTGTGTTTGAGAGCAGTACTTAGAGATTATTGGGCTGGATGGTTTTGTGGTTGAAAATATGGAAGAAAACACTTGAAGCATGCGAGCCCAGAACTTCACACAGCATGCAGGAAACAAATTAAAATGATCATCCAATTACTTGCATAGCAATTTTGTTACTATTTTTGCACTATTTGTTATAATTGTTGTGGCCTCAAAGATTTGATTTTGATAGCTGTGCTGGATAGAACTGCAGGAAAATTGTTTCCATCATTCCTTTTTTTATGCTGAATGTAAATTTGCATGAATTACACGTTTATTATGATAATTGTTATTGATATTAGCCATGCAACATGAAGTCGTTATAGCTGTATCTGATTCTGCAAGCATGACCATCCATGAAAAATCCCTCTGACATTATAAGAAGGTCAGATGCTCTTCTAGTTTGCCATCCTTTCTGGTAATCTTTATGAAGCCTGGGATAAAAGTGATTCAGAGATTGCACTGTAGGTTGTACTGTAGATATTAAATCAGCAATACAGAGCTTTGGCTGTGATAATGTGATGATCTGTGCTAGTCTTTCGTTGCTCATGTTTTGTAGTATAGTTAGCAAAAGCTGGGCCTGCCTAAGAGCACAAATAGCTTAAACATGTAGACATGGCAAGTTATTTAGTATATTTGTATGCTTTAGTTGACTCTAGACAGATTTTGATTTTCAATTGTAGTAAATTTGTGTTCTATGAATGAACTATTAATGATAATATGAATGCCTTGGATATTTATGAAAACGTTTCGATTGGGCATTCTCGTGTCGATGATTGTATAATTATATGAATGATGCATTCTTATACTGGTACTTGTACAAGTATTGATTTGTTAACCAACTGCTTTGTTTTCTGGGCTCATCTCATCACCTCTGAGTTCAAAAAGTAGCAGGCACCAATGCCACACCATAAAGGTTGATGCCCTCATTAGTTTGAATTGCACCATACAAAAGGTAAAGGAATCTGCTTGTTTCTGCCCATATATCGAAACTCCTTATAAGCTGGGCCTCTAGGTTGAAGGATCGTTTAGATGAGGCAACAAACCGTACCAGCATAATCCAGTTATGGAAAAGCTTTCTAACTTCCTAACTTGTATTAGTATCTGTTAACCAACCACAAAACTTGGGATGGCGTACCGTACTAAGGTGACGTCCGTCCAGTGTGACATGCCAAAGACGATCATGCGACTCTAAGTCATGAATCTCTCGTAATCTGAAAAACCTGGAACCAATGAAAGGATTGAGTTTATTTTAAAAATTGACCTTCCAGACCAGTTCAAAGAAGCATGCTGTCGAATGTAATGTTTGTTGGTCTTCTGCATGCATGACAACAAAAGAAGTCGACAGCTTATGAGAGAGCAGAAGGAGGAGGCAGAGGAGCTGCCAAAGTGGGCTTTGTTTAGGATGGCAGAGATTGGAAGGGTGAGCAGTAACACAATACAATACAACACAACTGCATTTTCACCCTTCGAAAGGTGGCCCAAAGCTCAGAAGTGCACACGCCTTGGCAGCGCAGAGCAATTGTGCGTGACGGACTTGCTGACGGTCCCTACACAGTAACAGCCCCGGACGAGGATCGAACCTGTACTCTCCGTGTTACAGGTCAACCGCTCTAACCAGTCGGCCACCGTGTCGCACAGAAAACAATGTAGTGTCGCGTGGACTTAAGTTAGTAGGGAACAGTGGCGGTTCTAGAGTTTTTGGACTGGGGGGGGCTAAAAAGTGCTTTAGCCCCTTCTCATTAATGTACGTGTTCATACTGCTGAGCGTGCTGACCCCGTTTACCCGTTTCAGCAACCTACTGAAATGAAAATTAATATTGTCTGGCCGATGTTCTGATAAACAGAATAATCTCTAAAGTACGAATATGTCAGTATGAAAAAAGAAAAGCTGATGGAAAAAACTTCATCTGTGTAGTACATTTTTGTATCGACGTGATCCTTTTTATTGTTCATGCAACATCTTCTACCTCTTTGCAAAGTTTTAGCAAGATTATACCAAGATATTTTAAGTTTTCAGCAACAAATTAAGATGCCCATTTTTTATGGTTGCAAATTTATCAACAACTGCTGATGTACCGGTATTTGAAGAAGTGAAAGACTATAAGTGCAAGACTTATGTTCCTTCTCAATACTAAGCATGCAAAGGTGATTCAATCTCTCCTTTGACAAGTTTGAACTGAGATAAGTTTTGACTCTCTTCAGGGTTGAAAAGCTTCTTTCGGAACTGGCTGGAGATACAGGAATTGTTAATGTTCGCCTGGTAAATGTGATTAAATCAGGAAAAGAATAAGGCAGGCATAGTCATCTGCAGAAATTGTAAAACATATTCCGCATCGTGTACGTAGGCCTAATCCAGTCTGTCTGAAAATCGTGTCTTATATAGCGCCACTTCAAGATATCTACTCAGAGGCGCTCTCTGCGCTAGCCTGTAATATTATGATGTTAAATGTCATTACGACGAATATATTGCATCAGTTAGCAAAACAATGCACGGTAAGCTGAAAGAGTTACCAGTGGCGGGCCAACGCACACACGATGAACCAACCAACGGATTCCGGTCGACAGCTGAAGACCAGTGTTTAATCTAGTCCCCTTGCTGTCGGGGGGAATCGAGGGTTCTGGGGGGGGTATCCAGCTTATTATAAAAGTTGACGACCGGGGGGGTAGTGACGAGTGTTTACCAATATGGAGTTCAAAAATTTCTCCAGGAATTTTCGAGGGGGGTAGTAACGACAGTTTTCCAAGGATTTTCGAGGGGGTAGTAACGAGAGTTTCCAAGGACTTTCAAGGGGGTATTAACAGCAATTTTCCAACAATATTCGAGAGGGGGGTAGTAACAAGACTTCTTCCAAGAAGAATTTTCGAGGGGGTAGTATCGAGAGTTTTCCAAGACAATATTCTACAAAATTACATGTCTTTAATTTTTCTTGGGGCAAAAATTTCATCTCTTTAATTTTTCTGGGGAAACTCGATCCTGGGGGGAACTTTACCCCCCAGAGACGTCTAGATTAAACACTGGCTGAAGACGGCATGGATAATCATTGTATCTCATAATTGTCCAAAAATGCACCAGTACGTTTGACTGTTAAAATTAAAATTGAATTTATTGTTGAGAGAAGACTGTATCCCTCACTACAAAGCTTGCACCTCAATTCCATTTGCGGGTTAGAAAATCTATCCCGCGGCTTCCCGCCCTCAGTATTTGCGGGTAAATATATTGCTGCCAAACTGGGGCAAGTTCTCCCATGAATGATTTCCATCCCATGTAGGCCTATACTCGTTTTACATACCTGTCATAGCGTTATCAATGCCGTAGAAAGTTCATCGTGTAGCTCATCAGCTTTTCTTTTTTTACTTCTTACAATGAATTTATCCATTAATTTGTGTAGACCTATGTGCGTGCCCAAACGTATTCTAGTACACACTGCTCTGTATACACAAAATAGTCTTACACACCAACAGTTTACACTATAGTACGCAGAGGCTGTAATTCGTCCTGCCACTGTCTGTCTATCCCCCTCTTGGTGTTGCTGTTGCCCTGGTGCTATCCCTGCTCCTAAAGCTGATGTCACCCCAGCGTGCAGGGTCA
Organism: Aporrectodea caliginosa; assembly: GCA_020284085.1. Classification (NCBI taxonomy): domain Eukaryota; kingdom Metazoa; phylum Annelida; class Clitellata; order Crassiclitellata; family Lumbricidae; genus Aporrectodea; species Aporrectodea caliginosa. The sequence continues at coordinate 1,109,133 of JACEVL010000786.1, forward strand.
TTGAGTGCTTGCGGCTGGCCTAATCTCGGCTGCCCAGGCTGTAATCTGTTCTTCAGTCTCTTCTTGAACACCCCAGCCCTTCTGTAGTAACAGGGCAGCAATTAGTATATAGATAGACATGTGCTTGGATCTGATCATCTGAGCACTCTGATTGGAGCAGCAGTGCAGGAGTCAGTGATAAGTGATTGTGATATGTTACAGGTTCCAGGCAGGCCCGCCGAGAGGGGGGGGCAGGGGGGGGCAAATGCCCAGGGGCCCGGCGACTTTTAGGGGCCCGGGCCGGGCCCGCAATCAATCAACTTATGATATATATTATAATAAGATATAAAAAGTTTACGATGTATATAAAAAGTTTATGATGTTAAGCCTTATAAAATAGAACATAACACGTAACGAGGGGGCCCGGGAGGGCGGAAACTGCGGCTTGTGACAATTTTCCTTCTGAAAAATTTCACGGAAAAGCAAAAAAAAAAAAAAAAAAGTCATCAGAATTTTTTTGGGGAAGTAAGAAAAAAATTCAGTTTGTTCAAAAAAGTTAGGGGCCCGTGACTGCTCTGCCTAGGGGCCCGGAATTTCTGTCGGCGGGCCTGGTTCCAGGATTTACAGAGTAACATTATCCACAAAGGAGTTTTACTCAAAATCTGTTGATCCATTGAGAATTAAGCACAGGCATTGTAGGCAATGTATGGCTAATTAAGCAAACGTTAAACTAGGGGGGCTAAAGTGTGCATAGGGGGCTGAGAAAAACTAGGGGGCTAACTTTCCATCTAGGGGGCTACAGCCCCCCTAGCCCCCCCGGTAAAACCGCCACTGGTAGGGAACCGAAAGTGCACACCACAAGTGAATGGTAAGAGGCCGTCCATAAATGACGTCACACACCTAGGGGTCGAGGGGTCGGAAATTTGTGACGATGTGTGACCATAGGCGTAGCTACATGGAGGCACGAGGAGGCAGTTGCCTCCTCTTGCTTTCTTTTATATACTGGAACTTCCATTGACCAATGACCTCAATAACCAGAATTTTGCCAATGGTGTGTGAAGTTGCCTCCTCTTGAATTTAAGTCTGGCTACGCTCCTGTGTGTGACATGGGGGGGGGGGGGTCTGAGAGGTGTGACGTCACACCAGGTCTATGTAATGAAATTTCACAATTAACAACAATTTAATTTTAACAATAACAGCACTAATTGTGAGTATTAAATTTTAATTATTTTTTTTATTATTTTAATGTATATGGGCACCATTATTAATCATTTTTTAATTATTTCAATATTTGGTCACCGTTAGATTTTAAAATATCCATGCTCTCCCTATTTGTTCCACGAAAGAGCATTTTGCTTCGCCATGGAAATTTGGTTTAGGGGTGGGGTCAGAGCTTTGTGACGTCATTTTTGAAGGGGGTGTTACCTTTTGTGACGAAGTGTGACGAGAGGGGGAGGGGGTTCAAAACCGGCCCAAATTGCGTGACGTCATTTATGGACGGCCCCTAAGTCGGGTTGCAAGCATGACGCGGTTTTAACAGAGAATGAGCGGGAAGACAAGAATATAGGACTAGAGCCAGAGTAAGGCAGGGCCAGGGATGCCAAACCAATTAAGAAGGGAAGACAAGTATCCAGAGATGCCAAACCAATTAAGAAGGGAAGACAAGTATCCAGATATGCCAAACCAATTAAGAAGGGAAGACAAGTATCCAGAGATGCCAAACCAATTAAGAAGGGAAGACAAGTAGGCTATGTAGGACTAGAGCCAGAGTAAGGCAGGGCCAGAGATGCCAAACCAATTGAGAAAGTTGTTGAAGAAGGAGAGATGTGGAACAGATAGAAGACTTTGAAATGACTCGTGCATGCAGAGACCAGGTAATTGTTACAGTACACTGACACAGTTTCAGTGAAGTGGTGTTTGGAGAAACCAGATTGGCAGGCCCCGGTTGAGAAGTGAGTTAAAAACAAGGTAGGCCTGGGGTTGAGAAGTGAGTTAAAAACAAGGTAATCGTTCAAACAAGACAGTACAATGCAGTCAGTTAGCTTACATAACAAGTGGAAATTAGACCTAAATTAAGTCCCGCTGCAAATTAGATTAGATTCGAAGCACCACTTAAGTAGCTATTTTACGATGTTTATGTCAAATTGTGTGCTTCGTATTACACCCAGGATAGGCCTACGTGTTTAGGTTTATATATAGGCCTAATTGATTTAATTTATTGCCATTGTTATGAACTAGGCCTAGATACAAGAATCGCTGTGGTTTCATTATCGTCAATCATCATATGTTTCTGATGAGATTTCCGACAGTTATTAAAAATGTTGTTTAGGCCAATAATTAATTAATTATTATAAGCTGGCACTTCTCATGTCGTCTACAGAGCATGCGATCTGCATCGGCCATCCATACTACTTATCTTCCATGGTTACACCATTATAATGGGGGGGCCCAGACACTCAGTCATTTCAAGTTGATGTAAAAGTTTCGCTCTCACTACCAATTTGAAGGCAATGGTCTGTCTATAGATCAATATTTGTCCGAGGGGAAAGCATTCAGATAAAAAATGAAGCGTGGGGCCCGAAAACCCCCTCTGGCCTATGGGAAATATGTGTATTTTTTCCAGTCATTTCAAATAGATGCAAAAGTTTCTTTTTCAGTACCAATTTGAAAATAATGATCTAAAGACCGATAATGGTCCGAGGGGAAAGCATTCGGATAAAAAAAGAAGCGTGGGGGCTCGAAAACCCCCTCCAGCATATGTAAAATATGTGTACTTAGATCCAGTCATTTCCAGTAGATGCATAGCCTAGGTTTGGTTTTTTGCGTACCAATTTGAAGGTAATTCCGAAGCACCTACTGATCAGATGATCAATTCAACATGAGCAATTGGTGTTGAATTAAGTGGAGAATGACCTGTTCCACTCAGCAAAGCTGTAATCAATGGTATCCAATCAGAAGGGCGAGTTCAGGGAAGGGCGACTATCAGAAAGGCGACTTCTGCATTGCGAATTTCTATTGGGCGGCAATTCACAAAAGCACCTACTGATGAGAGCGATCAATTCAACATGAGCAATTGGGGTCACAAGGGCGACGATCAAATGGCCTGCTCCACCCAACAAGGCTGTAATCAAATATCCGCCCATTGCTAGGTACGTAAAGGTACGTAAAGCTCTTATGTCAATACGCGAAAGTCTGTGATTACCCTATTCGCCCCAAACCTGAAGGGTATATAAATCGACGATCAATTCACCATGAGAAATTGTCAGTTAAGTGGAAAATTGCCTGCTCCACACAACAACGCTATATTATCTTTCCTCCTGCACTGCAGGTTGAGAAATGTTCATGGTCCACGGCAAAACATTCAGACTACTGATCAGATGATCAATTCAGCATGAGAAAATCTGGGTGGAGTGCACTGAATACCACACAACAAAGCTGTAAGTCCCGCTGTCATCTCCAAAGATGGAATTCTGACTAAGCAGCCGAATCGTCACAATCTATCTTTCCGGATCCAGCTAAACTGCATTGCAAGAATTTCATTGCCGATGGCAAGCAGAAGCACCTGCGGTATCAGACGATCACTTCAACATTAGCAATTGGGGTGGAACTAATCTCGAGATTTATAGAGCGCCACACAACAAAGCTGTAATCGCGTCATCTTGAAGTAAATATTATTACAGGGCTATCGTCGAAACTATCTTCCATCGAGCCTGGCATGGAATTCCATTGAGCTTGGCTTTTCCGAAGCACCAACTGATCAGACGATCAATTCAACATGCGCAATTCGGGTGCAATTAAGTGGAGACTAAAATGTTCCACACAACAAAACTGTAATCAGTTATCTTGAAGTGCTTTCTGTTGCAGGGCAATCAGTCGACTAATTGGATCTTCCCTCCTGCAACTGCATTGAGAATTTCATTGCCAGTTTGGCAATTCCGCAGAGCACCTACTGATTGAAGTTGGATCAATTCCTAACATGAGAACATCCTCCACGCGGTAGAAAAATCTACAGTGGAAAATTGCCAGGCTCCACACAACAACGCTATATTATCTTTCCTCCTGCACTGCATTGAGAATTTCTGAGAGGCCACGGTCATAATATTAATCCCAAGACCTGAACTGATCACTATGATCAATTCAGCATGAGCGTATTGGGGTGGATTTATGGCAACAGGGCCTACATTTGAACTGCTGATAATGAGTCATCTTAGTTTAGTATTTTTGTCGTGCAGATTAAATCGTCAACCTATATTTTCTCCAGCAATGATCGTTGCCTTTTTGATCATTGCCCTTCTGAATGCGCAATCTTCTGATAGCGCACTCTGCTGAGCGGCGCTCAATTCAACATGAGCCCTTTAGGAGGTCGGAATTCCGAAGTCGCCTTTCTGATAGTCGCCCTTCCGAACTCGCACTTCTGATAACAAAGCTGTAATCAGTCATCTTGAAGTGCTTTCTGTTGCAGGGCAAATCGTCGAAACTATCTTTCATCCTGCACTGCATTGCATAATTTCATTGTCGTGGCAATTCCGAAGCACCTACTGATGAGACGATCAATTCAACATGAGCAATTGGGGTGGAATTAAGTGAAGAATGGCCTGTTCCACCCAACAAAGCTGTAATCAGTTATCTTGAAGTGCTTTCCGTTGCAGGGCAATGGTCGAAACTATCTTTCCTCCAGCAATGCATTGAGAATTTCATTGCCATGGCAATTCCGAAGCACCTACTGATCAGACGATCAATTCAACATGAGAAATTCGGGTGGAATTAAGTGGAAAATTGCCTGCTCCACACAACAACGCTATATTATCTTTCCTCCTGCACTGCATTGAGAATTTCATGGCCACGGCAAAACCCAA